>JAJJMA010050964.1:0-10512 GCA_023529015.1 Papaver nudicaule | reverse complement strand
TAAGTTATGCAGAGAAATTATGGTTTGATTATTCACATAATAAATCAGATTATTATCTCTACTGTCATACAATTCTCTTCTTGTTTGTTATTTTCTCAATAGTTCCATTGCCTGTAGTATTCATGGAGATCAAAAAAGCACATACCATTCTTAAATATAAGATTCAACCTAAAGTTAAGATCTCTACACAAGGGATTTTTAAATGTTATAAAGATGTTATGATCACATTCTGTCTTGTTGTGGGCCCTCTTCAACTTGTTTCTTATCCCAGTGTTCAGGTACAAATTTCATTCCTTTTGATTTCATTTTATGGAAATTTGGTTAATTTTGGTGTTTTAAAGTTGACATATTTATAGGTTATGATTTGATGGGAGTTTGTTAAAATTTGGAGTTTTAAAGCTGAAATTTTTATGGGTTTTGATTTGATGGGAGTTTTTGTTAAAATTTGGTTAATTTTGGTGTTTAAAGCTGAAATTTTTATGGGTTTTGATTTTTTTTGTGTGTACAGATGGTTGGGATTAGGACAGGATTACCATTACCATCAGGTTGGGAAATGTTTATGCAACTATTGGTGTATTTTCTAGTGGAGGATTATACGAATTATTGGATCCATAGATGGTTGCATTGCAAATGGGGTTATGATAAAATTCATAGTGTTCATCATGAATATACAGCACCAATTGGATTTGCAGCTCCTTATGCACATTGGGCTGAGGTTTTGATTTTAGGGATTCCGTCGTTTCTTGGACCTGCTATGGTTCCTGGTCATATGATCACTTTCTGGGCTTGGATTACTTTACGACAGATCGAGGCGCTTGAAACGCATTGTGGGTATGTATGCGTCAAATTATTCTCATAAACAGCACAATTAGTTCACATTTTTATCACAAACAACACAGTTAATTCACATTTTCATTTTCTTAGTTTGGTTGTTGCTTAAGTGAGATCTGTTTTCAGTAATTTATATTCAGCATATCAGGGGTTTTGTAAATGCAGGTAAAGAAGGTCTTAGTTTTAACAATTATAGCAAAATAGAAGAAAGTGATTAGTGTAGTTTTTATGTATTTTCGTAATTTAGTTCATAGTTGTAGATATACAGGTGGATTGGTGGAATTTTGTGCTGGTTTGGTGGTCTTGAGTGTTTTAGGATATCATATTGACAGCATATAATGTGCTTGTATTTATTGTGCTAGCATGGATTGTGGGTAACAGAGAGGCAAAAGTGTTGGTTGATTTTTTGCATTTTCAAGGGTCAATGCAACCCACACTCAAATTTGGTACCCAAGCAATTTATAGCACCATCTCATGTTTTCCTTGGTACCAACCGCGGAGCCAATATAACTATTTTTACTTGAGTAATTACAGATTCTTTTATATCTGGCGCTGGTACTGTGTGCTCGAGTGCTCATTAATAAATAGAATCACCAAAATCTGGAGAATTGTAGGGTCTGTGTCGTCAATATACAAGCTCACAAACATCACTTCTGTACCTTGAAATGTTAGCTGTGAAGTTTACGCATAACACTTAGTTTATTCATTAAACTTCAAAGTAATAGTCTCAACTCTGAATTCATTTATTATTTGCCTTCGTTTGGGTGATTTGGTTCTCTGGTACAACCCTATAGGGATTAAACCAAGACTCCCTCTAATGCGAAAATCTTATTTTATAATTGCGCCATGGTGTGGCTTCAGCTTTGTTGTTTGCTTAGTTCCTCATGGGTTTACGGGACCATATTGTAAACCATTTGTTTGATGGGTATAAGACATTGTTCTGCCTTTTGTTTTTATTGGCTCCTTCCTTTCACATTTTATAATCTTCTAGTCCGCGTCTTCTTCATAATATCCTTACCATGAGTAATAGTTCTTCTTCTTTTTTTCTTTTCATGTTCCTGTACAAAAATGTCATTTCCTGAAATCCTTGAGTGATGCACTGTAAATGTAGGTATGACTTCCCTTGGACCCCAACAAAATACATTCCATTCTATGGTGGTGCTGAATACCATGATTACCATCATTATGTCGGTGGGCTAAGTCAGAGCAACTTCGCATCAGTGTTCACTTATTGCGATTACATTTATGGAACTGACAAGGTTGGTTTGCTATATTTTGATTTTATTTCACTGTTCCATAAGGCTGGTGATAGTTTTTTTTGTTTTTTTTTTGAAATGCTTTCCTTGGATGGAACTGATCATGCATCTTAACTAATGCTTCCTTGATAAATTTAACCAGGGATATCGGTATCAGAAGCAATATCTTGAAAAGGTAAGCCCCGAGGCCTCTTCTATTTGTTTCTCATTTAGATCAGTGCATGAATACAGAAATTTTGCTTCGGTATTTGTATAAGTTGAGGAGTTCCGTCGGTAGGAGTTGTCTTCCTTAGCTTCACTACTTTTGTTCTCCAGATGTGAGTGAACAATAAGTTATTCTGATTATGTTGGTACTCCTTTGTTTTCCTTGAAAAACAAATTTCAGAACAATGCTCAAAATGGATATCGTCCCCCAAAATGGTGGAGAAAAGGGGATTTTAGGTTTAGTACCCACAGTTCTTTTTAATCCTAATGCAATGTGGTAGTATCAAACCTGCCATTCGTCCAGCTCACTCACTCCATTAATATGGATAGTAGAACTCAGCTTTGCCTGAATCTGTGTGCTCATATACACTGGCTTGTTCCCAAAAATTTTACAAAAAATTGGACTCGTTAACAACCTCAGAATACTGAACTCAGTTTATTTCATGGGTTCATATCAGTTATCTATGTTTTCATTGTTACTTATGATGTTGTGCCTCCTACTGTTTTTCTAATCGTTTTGTCTCCATCTATGATTAGATGAAAGAAGCAGATAGGAGCAACATAGACGGGATCAATAGCAAGTCCGAGTAGGTTTGTCATGTCCTTGAAGGTGCATTTGGATTTACTCCGAACTTTGGATGCAGTCGAATTTGGACTTGAAGATCATGGGGACTGCGTCACAACTTTATCACCATGCTAGCGAGCCATCTACTTTGTAAAGCTTTTTAAGATGTTAATCCTTGCTGTCGTATGTAGTAGCTGGAGTCATTGAAAATAGTGACATTCACCATCCTAATCAATTTTTGCATTCTGTTTTAACTTTAGTCTCCCTGAGAGATTGCTAGCTTGAGTCCAGTCTTGTTAGTGCAATGTGAAGCTGATAAATATTATGATATCAATGACTACTATGCTATGTTAGTCTACTGGCTTAATATTTTTATGTTGTAAGCAAAGCCAATTAAGTGCAATGTGGTTAGTGGTCTATCTTAAAAGTCAGTGCGGAATCTTTTTTTTTTTTTCTTTTTTTGCAAATGTGTAACGCTGGCCATAGTTATATTTCGATTCTTTTCCCCTCTTTTACAACATCCATTTTTCAAGTTAAAGGTAGCAGTGTTGAAGAGATGAAATAGAAAAAATTTGTCAGCTGTGGGATTTGAACCCACGCCCTCTCTCGAAGACCAGAACTTGAGTCTGGCGCCTTAGACCACTCGGCCAAACTGACTTGTTGTTACAACTGAGAAATTAATTTTATTTGTATTGGCTTTATCAGATCTTGTAGTCTTTGGCCACAAGCGACTTAAGACGAACAAACTGGAAGTCTGAAACATCATGTGGAACTTTTAAATTGAAGAATTGTTAGCCAACTGGAAATCTTATTAATTAATAATAATAGCGAACAGGTTTGAACTTTGAACCAAAGAGGTAAATTTTTGGTCATTCATATGAGCTTTTACAGTTAGCCAATTGCTCAAGGTTACAATCACCGATTGTTCAGTGAAAGAAATTTACATTTGAAGTCACCAAATACCACAAGGAAATGCTGACCCATGGCCCATGTTCTAGTTAACCTGCAACTCAACTGAATCCCACATGGGGAAATGGCAGCGAAATTTTCAGCAATCCTTCCACTTCATCCTTCACAAAGACTCAACTGAAATACTCCAGGGAGCAGCATAAGGACCTGAAGAACTTCAAGTCAAAGCATCTATCTTGCACCTTCTAGCTACTGTAATGGTAAATTTGACCATGTGTTTATTGAACTTTCTTTTCTTTATTCATCCATGTAGAGGAATCCAACATCCATTGCTTAATATTAGAGTACACAGCAACGATCACAAACTGAGAACAGCTAACAAGCATGATCACGGCTTCAAAGAGAAAAGGGTACTTCGGAGGAGGCCGCAACGTTACATACACAATATGAAGAAAGAGAGAGCATAGAAGAAGCAGAATCATCACCAATTTTTTCAATCCGGTGGGAGAATTTCCGCGGTTCATAGTTGGTCTACTGCCAGGGATATAGTAAATAAGAACGAAAAGAATGAATAAAGCCACATAAGGTAAGATCAGATGGTCTCGGCAAAGGAGAGGGAACATTGAGAGCAGAGCAAAGTAAGTCAACCATCTGAATAAAAGGGGTTCCTCTAAAGCCAAAAAGGTTGCAGGTAAAAGAGGCAACAATATGGACTTCTCGTGCACTGATAAGAATAATGTAAGCAATTGTAAGAAGAGTTGTCATAACAAAAAAAAAGGAGGAAAGAAAAGCGGAACAAAAAACATACCTTGAAATGAGAATAGATAGAATGAAAGCGAACTATTTAATAATGCATAGAGAAAACCCTGATCACTTGGAGCTTTTATTTGCTGAATCATGGAAGGCAAAACACCTAACAACGTTGCAGTGAGGCTGAAAAGTCTAAGAGAAGGGGTTGTGAACAACCTTTTCCATTTTATAAGAACTGAAGTTGTGCACCAAAAGTTAGCGACATAATCCTCGTATATCCCTCTTTCAAAAGGAGCTAGACGCGACAACACCTGTATAATGGCCAAAGTTTGTTATCAGTGAGGATTTTGAGAGAAATGAGAGGATTACCACTACATAATCACCACAAGAGACCTATCACCAGATGTAGTTCTAATACAGACCATATCGTCTCATGTCTATCTGTGTCAATTACTATATACTAACCAAGTAATCAAGAGCACCTTAATTAGTTTTATTAGAAGGAAGTACGCAGAATAAAATCACTAAAGTTAGAGCTGAAAGGGAACTGAAATGTAAGAGAAAGCAAGGGAAGCATCATACTTGGAATAATGTAAATCAAGATAGAGTTAATCTCTATTCTCTCTCTCTCGTTACTAAGTGTTGCACTAACAGAGACCCACCTGTTTTGGTTCAGTTTTTGACCTTCACCACTGTATAAACTCAATGGTGATATTGCCCTAAAGGAAACTAACCCGTCTATATTCTCTGTGGTAATCGTGGTATTCACCACCACATTAAAATGGAACGTATTTTGTTGGGGTCCAAGGGAAGTAATACCTACATTTAAAGTGCATTTATTCAAGGTTTTCAGGAATTGTTGTATACTCATGTGTAACTAAAGAAACAATAAAGCTGGAACCATACCGCTGGCGCAATTATAAAATGAGATATCCAATAAAAAAACTCTGCAGGGTTGTACTAGAGTACCAGATTCAGAGTCGAGACTATCATGTAGATGCTTAATGAATGAAACAATTTGTATTATGCGAACAATTCGCAGCTTACATATCAAGGTGCAGCTTCTTCTGACTTTGTATATCGACGATACAAACCCTACAGTGTGCTAAATGTTTAGTGAATGGGCACTTGGCAGACAAGACTAGCACAAAAAGTAACAGAATATGTAATTACTCAAAATAGCTGCATTGATGTCAATGTAAAATTTGCATGATGTATTTGAGGTGCGTGCCTTAAATTGCTAGGTAATGAAAATAGCTGTGAAATCTAATAACCTGTGAAGTTGTGACAAACTTCCATGATATTTAGAGGTCATGTTTCCCCTCAAGTATGTTGAGATGCAGAATTCTCAAGTTGAGCTGCAAATACCTATATAGGAATTTATAGCATCACTTACTCAACAGTCTCAACATCAACAACATCAAATTTTCTCTTACCTCTTTAACTGCGTCTACTGAGTACAAATAAGGCCACCAAATAAGAATAAAAGTTCCCAAGACCACCAAGCCTAGTTGTAACACCCGCAAAAGTGGATTTCGATGCTGGAGACATTTCCCAAATAGATGGCTGAAGAATGCGGGAGCGAAGTAAGCACTCATCTGCGTGAAAAAACAAGAGATATTTCAATACCAAGTACATTTTGAGTGACTGTCTATCAAATTAAGAAAACAAAAACCACTCCAAAAATATAAGGAAAATGTTATCCTAGTTCAGTACCGGGTCAGACACCAAACCTGTTTATGATTCAGCGCGAGACTAAACAAGGTGCAAGCTACCAACTCATTCTTGGAGAAGATGGCAGCAACAGCTCCAACTGTAAGACCCAGGCTAATGCAGTTGTACTAAAAAAGTAGCATAAATAAATATTAGCTCTAGACATAAAAAGATAAATTACAAACAGAAGCCAAGATTACAAGCATCCACCTGAAAATGGCCATGGTCAATTAGAATAAGACACGGGCTGAGCAAAATCAATGCAAGGTGCCATGCCATGTCTTGCTGTTTGTTCTTCCCACGATTAGCATAATACACAATTACAAAGTAAATCGCCGCCACGAAAAAGATGAGCACATCTGAAGACAAAACTGTCCATCTCATAAGAAGCTTTCTGCATAGAAAGTTGTGGTATAAATCATAAAGAAAGTGAACCAAAAATTGAAGTCCATAGTAAGCAATACCTACCCTTTTGGTGACTCATGGCCTCTAGATGTGATCAACGCGACAGATTCCGGATGAAAGTAGTGGAGAATTAGCGCGTGAGCATAACTCTGATATGCAGTGAGAGGAGGATAATCAAGTCCCCAATAAGTGAGATCATTTACAGTACTGTTCTGATACCATTGTTTAGCAGGAGTGTTAAGAGTAATTTCCATCCAATGCCTTTGCGCTTCATAGTCACCGTATTTAGGTGCATCTCCAGCACCAGAATATGAATTCAGTGACACCATTACTCGTACCAATATTGCAAATACAGTAATGCATGAGAAAGTTAAAGTTCTGCCCCCATTAAGCAACCAACATTCATTGCCAGTGGAATCTAATTTTGATTTACTCTTCTTTTTCTCCATCGTTGAACCCTAAATCCCAAAAATAAAAATAAGAATTCTGTGGACAATTACCTAAAACTGAATTACCTCACGAATTCCTTCTTGTTTTTTACAATCGAGTGATTTGGTTCTCTCTAGGTCAATTGACAACTCTATCGAACAGCAATGTTGATCTGATCTAGTCTTACCTGATAAAGATGTTCGGTTCTTTCTGTGAAGTCTGTTTTCTGTTAATAGAGAAGTACAGTACAAACGAAGAAAGGAGAAAGTTATGTACGACCACGACCAAACTTAGTCATTGAGGCCCAATATCATACATAAAGCCCAAATTATGTGGACAATGCATCTGACAGAGTGACTGACGAATCTAACTGAGTATCGGAGAGTTAATTGAGCTCGCCGCTCCTCGCAGACGACTACTACTAGCACCTCACGAACTATAGTATAACCACGACTTATGCATCAAGTGTTTGAGTCGTGTTAATTTGTGGGTCACTAAGGGTAGGTTTTGTGTAAGACCAACGTTTCACGGTAGGTTTGGGGTTACGTACGTGTAGAAACCCCGTGATACGTATTAGTTTTTTTTTTTATTATTTAATATGAAAGGTGGTTATGGTTATATAAAACGTTGAACCGAAGTTCACTACCTATAAACCCACGTATTAGATTAAGTGTAGAAATTTTAGATCACAAGGTAGATTTTGGGTTAAGTTTTGTATTTCTAGCTAGAGGTTAGATTCTGGGTCACTTATCAAATTTTGGATCATGATGACAGATGTAGGGCTATTTTGAAGACTTAGGATTTGGGTCACGTGGCATATATTGGGACATTAAGCATATTTTAGGTCGAAGTAGATTTCGGGTCATGATTTATATTTTAGGCCACTTGGAATCTTTTGTTGTAACTTGTTACAGTAAATTTCGAGTTAAGACGCACTTATCCAATTTCTGCAGCAAGTCTGCTCTCTTTGGACTTTCAAGAGTAAAACCCCAAACCTTTTTGAGAGAGGATCTTGGTCGTGGACCCATGGTTGATCTCAGATGCACCTTGAATAGAGGGCTCAGGTGCTCAACAAAAAGCTTAGCCATCGGCTGGTGAATATAATCTCTTTTTAGCTGATTCCTAATTCCGCCTCTCCCTCGTATGCTTGAATCTCTAAAGAGCCTTAGTTTATGGACGTTTTTCTTACCGATTTTGATTATTTTGGGTAGGTAGGAAGTGTAACCTTTTTTGTGGTCTAGCAACAAATCATGTTTACTTTAATAAAATCGGATTAGAATATTCATAATCAAGTATGCGTGTTTATGGTTTAGATTATGTACGAAAGGCAAAACAATTATGTTTTGAGGTAATACTACATAAAGCCTAGTAGTTCAAGTTTACCATGAAGTGGCATCATCATAATATTAAGTAAAGGAAGTGTATACACATCATGATGGCTGAGTGGGTGACATGTGCCTATGAAGTAGGAGGTGGACTCCCTTTTAAGTTTTAACCTTATATAAAGTTATTTCTGCAATTAAAAAATGTAAGGTGATATATGTGGATGAAAACTTCTAACAAAAGTACTAAACCTAAAGGAATCAACTGTTAAGTGATTGTCTAGTGATTTCTAGGCAAAAGTCAGGTATACCTACATTCTATTATCTCCCTGTTTAACATGTATCAGTTGTAGAATGCTTGATCCTAAATATGCAGCTAGTATCAGCATGG
Source organism: Papaver nudicaule (assembly GCA_023529015.1). NCBI lineage: Eukaryota > Viridiplantae > Streptophyta > Magnoliopsida > Ranunculales > Papaveraceae > Papaver > Papaver nudicaule. The sequence goes on along the minus strand of JAJJMA010050964.1, from coordinate 1,737 downwards.
AGTAGTTGTGCATTAACATGATAAACTTAGGCCTAAAGCATGTTTAACATAAGTTAAAGCATGATTGGAGGCTGATATTCTAACAGGAAGAGCAAGCCATTAAGTGTCGTGCTGAAAGCAGGAGCTGTTAATATGTTTTGAACTCAAGTTTGGCAGCATTGGGATCTTTACAAGGTTGGAAATCCCTAACCTCTTCCGTCAGTCATCTTACTAACCATACAAAATATAACGAAAGAGCATTACCAATGGTCTCGTACTGCCTCTATCTCTAGAGCATAATCTTACCTTAATGTCCAGTACTGCTAACTATGTAAGGAAGATGTTGCACCCTCATGATTACCAGTAGCTCCGTTGGATCGATGACATTAAGGTAGCACGTCCTTGTAAATCATGTTCTTTTGTTGTTTAAATTCGAGTTGACCGTCTCAAATTTGCACTAAAATTGGCGTTCAAAAGGTCGACTATTCTTCATTCCTTCAATATACATTCCAAAACAAGTATTTATCACTTAACTTGTTGAAACACTGAGAGAAGTTTAGCATATTATATAATGTCGCAGCTGCGAGTTTCAAGCTAGGTTTTGAGTCATAATACACATGACTCGGATATCAATTTCTAGGCATGAGGCTAATGTAAGGTCATAATGTTAGATTAAGTCCACGAAGGTTGTGGAGTAGATTTTAGGTCACAATGATGTTTAATAGTCATAAGACAAATTTGGGTCATCAGTTTTTTATCATAACATAACTCACGAGGTAGTATTTTTGAATCACGACTTTAATTCGGCACTAAGGAAACGTTCGACGGCATGACACTTCGTGTTATGTGTTAGATTTTGAGTATCGTGACCAAAATTTTAACATATGAAGTTGATTTTAAATAAGTTAATATAGATAACTGATAATGAGGGGACACCAAGTACACCACCAACTTTTGGTTTGTGAATCTCTATGCCAAATTCCTTGTTTGATACAAGGTCATAAGGATAACCTAAGCATTATCTTTATTTCAAGACTCGAATTCTACAAAGATAAATGTTTGTCAATCTATGATTCAAGATCTGGTATTCACTCAAAGTTTGACAATGTACAATTTGTTATACTTTAATTGGGTTGACCGAGTGAAGCGAGGGAGGACCTCTATATTGCCACTTTTTTGTAAAATGAATGATAACGAAATTGAACCAATTTGATAAAAAAGATTGAAAATGGTTACTACTGAAAATCCAAAAATTCCCCTCCCTGTTTTTAATTTTTTTTTCTTTAGATATTTTCGTAAATAAACCGAAAATGAAGGGCAAATACATAATACTATTTTTACGGAATGTGGAAATGACTAAGTAGTCCCTACGGATTTTTGATTTTACTCTTGCGTTTTCATCATAATGAAAGGTTACGAAGGACACGTTTGTAATTAGGCGACGCTAATGTCGGGTGTTCGAATCCCGTTGACATCACATTTCGACTTTTAATTCAAGCTCAACTTCTATTTCTCTTTGAGGGAAATAAAACAAAGAGAGAAAAATCAAGAAGGAGAAGAGATGGAATCGAGAGGAAAAGGGAGAAGAATTACAGAGAGACTGTGATTTCGAGAGGGAGAAGAGATCGATGATGAAGGTTCAAACGAGCTGTTGAGAGAAAACTAGTTGATTGATTTTCAGGTAAGTAACCTGACCCTAAGTCTGTTTTTGATCAAATCGACTTATCATGATAGTTGTGGAGGGTAAAACATCCTCGG
>JAJJMA010050953.1:0-10397 GCA_023529015.1 Papaver nudicaule | reverse complement strand
CCTGAGGAAGATGTGAGGAGGAGAATTTCGAGACCTCGTTTTTCCAATGAGCAAGAGGTTATTGACTACGTGGTTGCCAAACAAAGTAGGACCCCTAGTTTTGCAATTTTTCCGTGTGAATTTGATTTATCCTTGAAATATGTTCTAAAATGTTTGTTTTCATATTCCAGGTATCGAAGCGAATTTGAAACATAAGATTGCAACGGCTGAGTAGGAGAGGGATGAAGTTGCCGCCCAATTGATTTCGGAGTCTACTATGAAATTACGGTTTGAAGATGATTTGAGGAAATTTACCCAGGAATTACCTAAGGAGCACAAGTGTCGTCTTGTAGATGCAAAGAGAAGTACCCAAGAATTGACCAATGAGCACAACCGCCGCTCTGAAGAAGCAGAGAAGAGTGCCCAAGATTTTGTTGCCGAGCGGGATCGTCGCCTCAGGTTTGAAAAGAGTTTAAGAAATACTATTAATTCCCTCGCCCTGTTCAACCATGAAAAAGCAGGGGTACCGAAATACAACCAACTTTTCGTTTGAGCTCGTGAGACTTATGGCCAGATCTGGACGATCTAAAAAATCAATATCCAGATCCGTTAACCTGAGTTTGGATCTCAAAGGATCAGTCCAACGCAAGAAAGGGTCTTGGTAAATCCAAGGGATGGATTGAGGACAACAATCAGGTTTATTAATAACGTACTTCTTGTGTTTGCTTTAATTATATAATCAGAGAATATAATGCGGAAAGTAAAGCACACAAGACACCAGAGATTTTTTTAACGAGGAAACTACGACCTGTAGAAAAACCTCGGGACCTCGTCCAGATTGAACACCGCACAGTACAAACTGTCTACAAACACTAGCCTACTATAAGACTTCGGTCTGGGATGTAGCAGAGACCAATTCCAACCCTCCAAGCGAACTGGATATTGTCGCACTCCTTACGTCTCTAGATCCCCCACAAAGCGTCACGCACTTGATTCCCCTAGCTGACGTCCTTTACAGGCCTAGGAGTTGCTTTAACCGCTGTTAAAGGCTTGTGTCAACAATTCCGGCTTTGCAACCTCAATTATCGACGTATGTTTGAATTGTCCTCTATCAGTTTGACATACACAAAGTGACTTCCTTCGGATTGCTCCAGGTCATACGGAAATCTACTTACAAGCGGGGGCTGACAAGTAAACTGAGTAAACTATGCCCAATTTGTCTCTACCTCAGTTATAAAAGAAGAATCACTTAAGAAACTTATACAACTGGAGCTAACTAGGTCTTACAACACCGAGTGCAGCCGTGCGTTGCTTCCTTTCGAAACCCTGTGTGTAACGTATGAGTTCTTGAATGGCCTTATATCAGAAGAGAAGGACCGTAAAATAGACAAGAACGTGATCAGGTTACCAAGGTTACAGGTTACTCCTATTTCAACCACTAAGGTCTCAATCTCCTACCTGTGCTTCCCAACTCTCAAGAGAAGTCTTTATAGTCGTAGGTAAAATCCCAAGAGGAACTTCTACCTAATAGAGGATGACTATACCACAACAAGCGTTCACCGAAGTAAAAAGAGTTTTACGATCACTTCCCAAAGGACCTTCACGTATGCTTGATGCTTGCGGTATTCGTCCTTAGACACCTCTATTTATAACACTCAATAAGATAGGTTGCTTTGGAATAAAGCAACTAATTACTTGTCCCACAAGTTTTGGAAACCCTAAACTTGCAAACCAAGTAAAAGAGATTTATCTCAATTGGAAATCATTAATCATTTATCTGCCAAGTGTTTTGTTAGCTCAAAAACACTTCTAGATAGATATCCAACAGACCAGAGATAATCTTTATCTTATTGACACATTGAGAACCGTTAGATGGACCACATAAGATATTTTCGTGATAATCCAAGTCCAACTAAGAGATAAAGGAATTCAGAGTTACCCGAGTGAAAATCCAGAAGAATATTCACTTGGGACGGTTTGTGAACCGTCCATCTGAATCACAGCCAAACGTATCAATTTTGAGGTTCGCGTAGGTACGCGTACAAAATGACACTTTGGAACTCAAGAGAAATTCCGAGTTTCTGTTCCACGTACGGTTCGGGAACCGTCCGCCATTCAGATTAGGGTTTAACAGGACCCGCTAGAAGTTCTGGGCTTAACCAGTACTTAGACGTGTTAGATGTCCTCAGCTGTAATCCACTGGACTCTTGCTCAAGAGTACTCCTTTAGATTCACCCATATCCAACAAGTGATTTGCAAGCAAACCATTGCAATGGACAAATGGTATCGAATCTATCTCTTTATAACCTTAGTATTTGTGGGAACAAACACCAATATAACACATGGTCATGTAGACAAGAACACGATCTCAATCGCTATTAATATCACTACTAAAGTAGTCGACTATCTCGAAAGATAGAGAAAGTAGAATAGAAGAATTTCCATAAAAGTCATAACTCCTACTAACCTTTTGTCGATGAAAAATAATTAATGTCTTCTTTGTCTTCACAGTCTTCGTCTTCAAGGTCTCTACTACTTAGTCTATATCCCAATTCCGAAATCTAAACTCTAGTAGGCTAAATCAAGAATTGTGTTTTGACACCTAAAACTGACAACCAGCTTGACATACCAACGCTAGTGGGTTTGACCGGACAATGCCCTTACAATCTCCCCCTTTGTCAATTTTAGTGACAAAACCAATTTACATATGGATTCAAAAGATATACAATTAAGTACTAACCAGATGTATCTTGATTTCTTGAATTCTTCAACTACCCCCTTGAGTCTTGATGTGTTCATTGAACTCTTGTTGATGAATCCGTAGACAGCAGCTACAACATATCCAGCTCAAACAACCACAAAGGTACGCTCAAGCTTACATGAGTTAGTATGCTAATCCCACATGTTGTTTGTGCTAAGAGTAAGAATCTGAGCAAACTTTAAAGTCTGTGTATCAAAAATTTTAAAGTGATTCTACTCATTCCTGATATGATGCTTCTTCTCAGCTTTAATTACTCCCCCTTACTTGATACTTTGAAAAAGCACAACAAGTAAGCACATGACGTTCTCCCCCTATGGTTATGCACCACAAGAACAAGAACCATATGTATTCTCCCCCTATTTGTCACAAAAATATGACAAAGTAGTTTGAGACTAGGGTTTCATAAACCTATGAGATAGGTTAAGCTAAGTACTCACATACCAAGTTTAAAGATGGCATAACTAGGAAATCTGAACGAAGATTCCTGAGTTCTCATCTTTTGGAGAAATATAGATACACTTTTCTCCTAATATTCCACAACCACGCTCCCCAAAAGGATTTGTTATTAAGCGCAAGTTCAAGTTAAGAACTCTCCCCTATGTGGTGTTATTCAATAAAGAACAACTTACAAAGTCTAACATGGACAAAAACAATTTAATGTTATCCAGTTTTGCTTTGTTTATAATCTCTTTCCTTAGCCAAGGTTTTGGAAAAGAGTATATGATTCCGAGTTTGTGAAAACCCTAAAAATCATACAATCAAAAGTTTCTTGATCATGATAAAAAGCATAACTTTTGTAAATAGACATAACTTTGCATCACTACCGAGGCAATGGAAAAAAGCTATGTGTTGCAATAAGATTGAGGTAGACAAATCAAGTATTGCAAACATCATTAATAATCATCTAAAAAGAACTTTTATTAATGAAATAAAGTAGTACATGCTTGAAAAACTCTAAAAAGCATGAAAAGGCAAACTACTTATAGATATAGTTTATATTCTTTAGGCAAAAGTAAGAACAAGTTCTCACAAGGAATCAACTAATCTGATCTACTAAGAAAGATAAATTTAAACAAAAAGTTGTTGTCTTGCAACTTTATTTAGGATTGCTACTGGAAGACTAGCCATTAGTTTTCGGCATTACAGACTTCACAATACTTGTGTCAGCAAGTTTCTTGATCCGTCTTTTCATGAGAGCCAGCTCATTCTGTATTTCTTCCAACTGGGACATGAGCAATGCATTATTTCTTGTAGTAGCCATTGTGTAGTTTTTCATGGCTTCATAGTCTATGAAGAATCAAAAGACAATGGCAGATGAAATCTGAACATTCTGATCCAGTTTTTCATATTCGCAAGCATCAAAGGAGTAAACCCCAAGCTGACGATCATGAAAAGCAAGACATTCTTTCTCTTCCTCCAGAGTCTCTTCTTCCCATTCTATCTCTTCAGAGCCTTTGGCACAGCTATACTTCTCCATCTTAGAGGTAGAATAACAGAGAAAACACTTGAATAATTATTTCTCAAGTATTGTGGTATTTATATAGGAATACCAAGAAGGGATTGACTCAAATATCTCACACAATTTTACACACCCAGAGTCTCTTGGGTTTGTGTTTGTGTTTTAGATAACAATAAAGTAATTTATTCTGATTACTTTCTGATTTTCCTTGGGCAAATGAATGTGGTATGTTACTTTCTGATTTTCCTGATAAATATTTAGGAGTGACACTAATTCCAGGAAAGATTAAGACTCATGTTTGGGGAGTTGTTGAGAATTTGCAGAGTAAACTTGCTGGATGGAAAGGAAAACTCCTTTCTTTTCAAGAAAGATTGATATTAGTAAAACATGTTCTCTGCAGTGTACCTATTTACAACATGCCAGTATACAAATGGCCAGTGAAGGTTTTGAAATTTTTTGAAAGAATTATAAGGAATTTTTTATGGTCTGGTGATCCTGCTACAAGGAAGTTAGTTACTCTGAGATGGGAAGCAGTTTGTTCTCCTTTATCTGAAGGTGGATTGGGTCTCAGAAGATTGAAACATAAACAAAGCTCTTTTGATGAAGCTATTATGGAAAATTCAAAATGACAGTGATGAATGGACTAATTACCTTAGAGCAAAATTTCAAAATAAAAAGGGAGAATGGATTCAATATTATATAAAATCCTCTATCTTTCTAGGCTTGAAATGGGTGATGGAAGATTTAAAAGAGGGTACAAGATGGTTGGTGGGTAATGGAGAGCATATTTTTGTTTGGAATGATGTTTGGATTTTAGATAAAGCTCTTATTTCTCTCTTTCCTGACAATAATTATATCTCTCAGCATATGAATATGAAAGTTGCTGATATTTTGTTGAATGGTGAATGGGTGATTCCTGATGAAATGCTTGCAATGGTTAGGATTGAAGATCTTTCAGTGGCTGATGGGAGGGATGATAGAAGAATCTGGAGTGCAGCAAACACTGGTAAATTCAATGTTGCTTTTGTTTACAATTTTGTTAGAAAGAAATTCCCTGTTTTACATTGGACTAAGAAGTTGTGGAGTCATAATTTCCATCCTAGTATCTCTAGTAATGTCTGGAAGTTAGTAAGAGGAGTAGTAGCTACTGATGACAAGCTGAAAAAGAGGAAAATTTAATGTGCTTCAAGGTGTATTTTCTGTAAACAAAATGAGGAAAACTTGGAGCATTTACTGTGGTCCTGTAATTATAGTGAAATAATTTGGGAATGGCTTGGTGGGATGTTTGCTTTCATGAACCCCAAATCTTTGAAGATGTATTACAGTTTGGTAAAAATAAAAGTCCAGCTGTTAAAGAAATTTGGAGAACTGCTGCATTTATAACTATGAGAGAAATCTGGTTTACTAGAAACAAGATGATTTTTGAAGGAGAAGAGTTCCAAATGAGAAAATTTAAAGAAAGAGTTATCCACTTGACTTCTGAATGTAATATTAGGATGAAAGCATGCATGTGGAACTCAGCATATGATCTCCAGATTCTTAAACTGTTTGCTCTGCCAATTAGGAAGGTGAAGTCTATCAAACCAATTGAAGTGTTCTTTCAGCTCCCTCCTAGAAACCATATTCTTATGTGCTGTGATGGTGCTTCCAGAGGTAACCCTGGTGCAGCTGGGTTTGGTTTTATTGGTAGAGACCATGAAGGGAAATATCAAATTGCAATTTCAGGTGGGACTGGGACTGCTACCAACTATATTGCTGAGATTATGGCAGTGATTTGTGCTGGTGAATGGGCTGTCAGAAATGGTTGGTTGAGAGTAGTATTTAGATCTGATTCCACCTCTGTGATTTCTGCTTTCCAGTCTAATCAAGTACCTTGGTATGTCAGTACTAGGTGGAATAAATTTTGTGATGCAGTTCAGTTTTGGGGGTTTGTTCATAGCTTCAGGGAAGTCAATTTTTCTGATGACAAGTTGGCTAAGAAGGGTGCTGCAATGGATAGAGGAATGAGATTGGAATATGGGGAAAAACCTGATTTTCTTTCTCAACTGGAATGGCCAGGAAAATCCTATTACAGATTCTCTGCTTAAAAAAGTGTTTATGATCTGTTTTTGGTTGTTGTTTTTCTTTTATGTTTGGTGTGTTTTGTAAACATTTTGTTTTTTTTGGTTTCTGTTTTGTAATTCTTTGGTTCCCAAATATTCTGAGATTTGAGTGACTCTTTTTCGCAGATAAATATTGAGTTCCGCGTAATTGAGTTTTTGTATAGAAAAACACTTCTGACGGTTCGTGAACCGTGTGAATCAAGTTTTTGAACACGTCAGCCTAGATAAGTGTCTTTATACGTTTTCTCAATATGGTTTTTGACTTAACCATCTTTCACTCAGGTGCCTATTCTGAGTGGTACTGATCATCATCAGGGTTTCTTTTTCTTCCCTGATCTCATATTTCCTTATCCTTCAGTACTAAGACAAGAAAATTGTTTCCAACACTCAAGTTTGAGCATTGGGGTGAGTATTGAGATACTCACCTGATCTAAACCTTCGTTTAGATCTCCTCGATCTTCTTTTCCCCCCAAAGTTATCATAGAATTTAATATCAACAAGATATGGCTTCGTATCTGATGAACTTCTAGATGATTTCCTGACTCCATGAACCTGTTTTCAAGGTCTTCATTGAGCATAGTATATCCTGATAACATCTTATTCAGATTATTCAGGCTTATCATATCATTGGAGGTTCGAGGTTGATTGCTCTCAGAGTTTTCTCTCTTGGGAGTCCACCTCTTAGTGGTCATGGTTGAGACAGGCATCCTGTTCTCCATTTCCTGAGGTTTCCTTCTAGAGTACATGGAAATAGCTCTACTATGATTTCCGGTCATAGGTGAGGATCTTCTCTTATCTGTCTTATACCTTGTCCCTGGGTAAGACTTAGAGAGTTCAGACACGTTTTTTAATATGAGATTCAATGTGTGTTAGAGTTGAGCAACTCTTTTTGACCTCTTTTGGCTATTGCACTCAGTCTGAAGGTGTCCTTTCTTTATACAGAAACTACATGATTTCTCATGTTTACCTTCATTAGAACTCTTTTTGTGGGTACTGTTATCATTAGAATGATGAGAGGAATTAGTCACCTTGTCAGAGGTGCTTGAAGATGTCACCTTCGTTCCAACAGTTTTACCACGACGAGATCTTTTTTTTTCTCGACTGATTGTTTATGGGTTTTTCAGAGATTGATTTGAGCCGATCAATTTCTCCCGTTAACTCTTCAATTTTTTCATGAACAATCATGAGTTCAGATTTTTCAGATTCTGAACTGGTGGGGTTTTGAGGATTACCACTTTTCAGTGTAAGGTCAGACGTATGACTTTTCCCCTTTAGTAGCGAGATCTCAGTGGTTAGGGACATAACCAAGGATTCTTGTTCATTGACTTTATCCAAAAGGGAATTAACCTTGGCGTTTAGTCGTGAGATTTCAGAAGCCTGAAATTTCATGAACTGAGTCCACTACTTTCCTTAGCTGCACCTCTTTCAAGATCTGAATCAGAGTCATCTGACAGAATGAAAGAGTAAGGATTATTACTCAAATTGACAACCTCGGTTGGTTGCTCTCCACAAGATGGTGTTGAACCAGTTGTGTATGAGTGTGCTGGAGTGGTGTCCTCTGGGGTAGGATTAGTACTAGGGTCCATATCTCACAAGCCGCGATAAACACAGACAATTACGTCTTTTATGTGTTCACCGGCTCTGATACCAATTGAAAAAGCAGGGGTACCGAAATACAACCAACTTTTCGTTTGGGCTCGTGAGACTTACGGTCAGATCTGGACGATCTCAAAAATCAATATCCAGATCCGTTAACCTGAGTTTGGATCTCAAAGGATCGGTCCAACGCAAGACACGGTCTTGGTAAATCCAAGGAATGTATTGAGGACAACGATCAGGTTTATTAATAACGTATTTCTTGTGTTTGCTTTAATTATATAATCAGAGAATATAATGCGGAAAGTAAAGCACACAAGACACCAGAGGTTTTTTTAACGAGGAAACTACGACCTGTAGAAAAACCTCGGGACCTCGTCCAGATTGAACACCGCACAGTACAAACTGTCTACAAACACTAGCCTACTATAAGAGTTCGGTCTGGGATGTAGCAGAGACCAATTCCAACCCTCCAAGCGAACTGGCTACTGTCGCACTCCTTAGGTCTCTAGATCCCCCACAGATCGTCACACACTTGATTCCCCTAGCTGACGTCCTTTACAGGCCTAGGAGTTGCTTTAACCGTTGTTAAAGGCTTGTGTCAACAATTCCGGCTTTGCAACCTCAATTATCGACGTATGTTTGAACTGTCCTCTATCAGTTTGACATACACAAAGTGACTTCCTTCGGATTGCTCCAGGTCATACGAAAATCTACTTACAAGCGGGGGCTGACAAGTAAACCGAGTAAACTATGCCCAACTTGTCTCTACCTCAGTTGTAAAAGAAGAATCACTTAAGAAACTTATATAACTGGAGCTAACTAGGTTTTACAACACCGAGTGCAGCCGTGCGTTGCTTCCTTTCGAAACCCTGTGTGTAACGTATCAGTTCTTGAATGACCTTATATCAGAAGAGAAGGACCGTAGAATAGACAAGAACGTGATCAGGTTACCAAGGTTACAGGTTACTCCGATTTCAACCACTAAGGTCTCAATCTCCTACCTGTGCTTCCCAACTCTCAAGAGAAGTCTTTATAGTCGTAGGTAAAATCCCAAGAGGAACTGCTACCTAATAGAGGATGACTATACCACAACAAGCGTTCACCGAAGTAAAAAGAGTTTTACGATCACTTCCCAAAGGACCTTCACGTATGCTTGATGCTTGCGGTATTCGTCCTTAGACACCTCTATTTATAGATCTCAATAAGATAGGTTGCTTTGGAATAAAGCAACTAATTACTTGTCCCACAAGTTTTGGAAACCCTAAACTTGCAAACCACGTAAAAGAGATTTATCTCAATTGGAAACCATTTCAATTGTCTGCCAAGTGTTTTGTTAGCTCAAAAACACTTCAAGATAGATATCCAACAGACCAGAGATAATCTTTATCTTGTTGACACATTGAGAACCGTTAGATGGACCACATAAGATATTTTCGTGATAATCCAAGTCCAACTAAGAGATAAAGGAGTTCAGAGTTACCCGAGTGAAAATCCAGAATAATATTCACTTGGGACGGTTTGCGAACCGTCCATCTGAACCACAGCCAAAAGTATCAATTTTGAGGTTCGCGTAGGTACGCATACAAAATGACACTTTGGAACTCAGGAGAAATTCCGAGTTTCTGTTCCACGTACGGTTCGGGAACCGTCCGCCATTCAGATTAGGGTTTAACAGGACCCGCTAGAAGTTCTGGGCTTAACCAGTACTTAGACGTGTTAGATGTCCTCAACTGTAATCCACTGGACTCTTGCTTAAGAGTACTCCTTTAGATTCACCCATATCCAACAAGTGATTTGCAAGCAAACCATTGCAATGGACAAATGGTATCGAATCTATCTCATGCATTCTTGTAACCTTAGTATTTGTGGGAACAAACACCAACATAACACATGGTCATGTAGACAAGAACACGATCTCAATCGCTATTAATATTACTACTAAAGTAGTCGACTTCGAAAGATAGAGAAAGTAGAATATAAGAATTTCCATAAAAGTCATTAACTCCTACTAACCTTTTGTCGATGAAGAATAATTAATGTCTTATTTGTCTTCACAGTCTTCGTCTTCAAGGTCTCTACTACTTAGTTTATATCCCAATTCCGAAATCTAAACTCTAGTAGGCTAAATCAAGAATTATGTTTTGACACCTAAAACTGACAACCAGCTTGACATACCAACGCTAGTGGGTTTGACCGTACAATGCCCTAACAAACCACATATCAAGTTGGTGATGCCGTGGAAGAACTGCTTTTTAAAATGGAGTTAACCAAATCTCTTTTGTCAAACAAAGCATGTCGAAAGCATGGTCGAGCTCTCTTTAGGGTTATCCGTGAGCCTGCCAGCTATGGAGCTTTGGGTGCAGATGACTCTGATTTAGAACTTCCAGGCGATGGAGAGTTGCTTTCTCATGAGGTTTTTGTTAGACTTGTTAAAGAGCAACTAGACCCCAAAGTTGAGAAGAAAGATGAGTCTGGGGATGAAGATTCTGATGATGAT
>JAJJMA010050940.1:0-12023 GCA_023529015.1 Papaver nudicaule | reverse complement strand
GAGTCCTATACATATAAGAAAAGAAAAAGATAAAAGATTTGAAACTCAAACTACGGAAGAATTAACAAAGTAGTACCAAGCAGGGTTGTGAAAATCATACGAGTCCATATTTTTGTGATATATTAAGTTATTAACAAAGTAGTACCAAGCAGGGTTGTGAAAATCGTACGAGTCCATATTCTTGTGAAACTCAAAAAAGGAGGTAGGGAGAATCAAAATCCTGACCTTGTACCATGCGAAGCTACCTTTGAACCACTGATCTACACATCTTTGATTAATATCAATATGTATTCTATTTATCCCATTATAAGAACATCCAAGGCTATAATATGTTTATATACATACTTTTATTCTAGTTTGAAGTGTAATAAAAAAATAACCATGAAGCTACGATTCACGTTTCAATATACGATTCGATTCGTAAAAATGAAAAATAATTCGTTCTACGAATCACGATTTCACAACCTTGGTACCAAGTAACAGAAAATGGGCTAAAAACAGCTCCAAACTACAGAACTCCCTTACAACACCCAAGCAACCTGAAAACAAACAAATGTAATCAAGGTGATCTAATGACCGGCCCCATCCTATAATAATGTAAGAAGTATTAATCCCAGCAAAGAATGTATGATCCTTATTCCTTAGCCCAATTAAAAGCTTGAATATAATTTATGTCTCTAAAAATAAATTGCAATTATTCTTAGCCCAATTTCTATTGTTAATCGACTAGAAACAAATTGCATGGATGAAATGTTCTATGTACTTCCCACTGAAAGTTTCGATTATGAAATCCCTTCTTGGAAAGTTGAATGTCCCTTGTTTCGGTTTTCTAATGATTGTTTTGTTTTCACAGTTTACTCCAACAACCCAAAAGTGCCTATGATATAACTTGGAATTGTGCTCATTTAGTCGTTTATGATGGTTGGCTTCAAATTCTCGAAATAAATCACCCATCACTGATCACCGTTATATACATTTGAAATATTCATATTCATTATTGCTGTATGTATTGATCAGTCACTTAGAATGTATTTTGCATTGGTATGGTGTGAGACACTTAAAAACATGTAGGTCAAAAAAATACACGCTAAACATATGAAAATTGCAAAAGATTTTAGAAATTACTACGCAAAAGACTCCAGAGTACTACACGAAAAAGCTCAAAATTCTATTCAGATGACTTTTGCATTTCACTAGTTACCACTTATTATTAGATTGGTCCAATAAAGCCCAAGGACTGAGAATCAACATCTTTATCATGCAGGATTAGGATAAGTAGACAGAAAACCAGTGAGATACTACTAGAAACCAAAAGCAAAAACGAACAAGCAATCGAATCAACCAAGTAATCCATATGGTTTAGGAAGTGGATGGATGAAATTAACCTAGTCATCAAATATATATTTTCTTTCAAAATTTGAAAGGGTATACCCGAAAGTTGGAACAAAGCCCACTGCTCGTAAGCCCAGATGACTAGGAAAAGAAATAAAGATTTTTTTCTTCATAACCAATGATTCTAAGACCACTAAAATCATTTTTTATAAATCTCTGTGTCATTGTATTATCCGATCCAATCCCAATCCATTCTAAAATGGACCTACTCTCTACCATCCAATTTCCCATCTCTTTCTCTTTAGATTCCCCCTCATTTCCTAAATCTGTATAAAGACAATTTGAGTGTCAATAATTTCGTTTTTTAAAATATGATTGAGTAGATTCAGTACGAAATTGATCAATAATTGATTCTCACAAAGAACAGTTATTAGCAACTAGCACAGCCATGATAGGGATTAGTTGCATATATTCCCTTTAGGAAACTTCCTAGACGAGACAAATACCAAATGCATTTCCTTGCATGAGCAATATTATTATTGGGTAATAACAACTTCATGACCATATACGGCTCCTTTTCAAGAAGGTTAGATTGGCTCTTCACCCCATTTGTGGGAAGAAAAAATCACAGTCGGTATACCAACTTTTAGTATTACCCATAACGTCTCTAGTTAGAGGTGTAAAACGTGCCGGCACGGCACGGCACATGGCACACGAAGGCGTGCTTTTACGTGCCATGTGCCGTGCTGTGCTGTGCCAACAATTTTAACGTGCTGTGTCGTGCTGTGCTTTTTTAGTCAAAAGCAAAGCACGACATGGCACACGGGCATGGCACACGAATAAGCGTGCTGTGCCGTGCCGTGCTGTGCTAGCACACTAAATTTACGTCATCCTAAAAAAATGTTTTTTAAATATTTAAATAACTTATAATCTTATAAATTATCAAGTTAATTATAATAAATTTTGAAAAAATTAATTAAAATTTTGTATTTAATATTATATATTGCATAATATACAACTTTATTAACAAAAAAAAAACATAAGTTGAATTTTATGTGATAACAATTGTATCGTTATTTGTTTTCTATCAAATGAACGTCAATTAGACACATTTACAACATCAATTACATTTCTAAATATTTTTTTTATCACTTAATAAAATTAGATATTATGTATTGTCATAAATTTAATCAAAATAACAAAAACATAATGGTAATAACTAGGTAGATTTCATTTTTGTGTGAAATACACATGTAATGTAGTGCACTGTGCCGTGCTTTACACGTGCTGTGCCGTGCTTAGCCGTGCCACGTGCTGTGCTGTGCTGTGCCGCATGCTGTGCTGTGCTTTATCGCGTGCTGTGCTGTGCCGCGTGCTTGTTCATGCCGCGTGCTGTGCTGTGCTGCCGATTAGTCAAGCACGGCACAGCATACTAAGCTAGCGTGCTGTGCCTGTGCTGTGCTTTGTCGCGTGCCGTGCTGTGCTGTGCCCAAATTTTAGTGTGCTGTGCTGTGCCATTAACGTGCTGGCATGGCACACTTTACACCTCTATCTCTAGTGTAATTCGTGTGGACCGTGTTTTTTTTCTAGGCCCCAGAAATGTGGTGAGGACCCAATAAAATCTTTCTTTCGTAACCGTTTATTTTGAAATTTAGGATCTAGATGCAGCGTCATATCTCTCTTAAGCTAAGTCCAATAGGAGTGCTAGTGCTACTAAAAGCATGGTCTATTCCATGAATGCTACTTCTCTCTCTAGAAATAACTAGCATTTGAAGTAGCATTGCTAGTTTGGCGCTGAATAATTCAACGGTGAAAAAGTGAACCAACGCTCAATGGTTCAGCACCAAAACGAATATTCTCATTAGATATGATGACTGATAACATATATTTTAGATCTGATGGATGAGATTACCTGGCGCTTTACCATTCAGCGTCCCACCGCTATATGATTCAGCGCTAGACTGATAACTAGCACTGCTATCTGGCACACACCATTAGACTTGGTCCCTAATAGTATTGCTACAAATCTGATGTGTCATGCTAGATTTTAGTTGATCTAGCTAGCACTCCCATTAGACTAAGCCTTCATGCTCAAGTGTCAATTGATTTGCCGCTATAGAATCCATTTTCCGCCCTCCTCGATTAGATGTGCCCTTCTATGATTTATTCCACAAGCATGAATGACATTCAAGTGGATCTCTGGCCCTTCTACACATTAAATTAATATACTTTTTCTCGTTCTACATATCCTTATCTATCTCTTTGAAGATCAGCATGTTAGTCACATCTATGTCGCATATATTCACTTTACATGTACGTGCTTTTCAGGCATTTCATGCAAGGACCAAAAGGTAATCTCATCCAGAAAGTTTATTCCGGAAGGATCATATTCTTCTCCAATCCACTTATCTGGTCTATGCATAAATTCTAGTAGACCACTTACTACACCCTTTCACTTCTTCTTGTTATCCCCACCCCACGGAATAAAACCCCACAAGAAAACAATTAAACAAGTGCAACCAAAACAAAATTATTTGTTTTTTATAACCCGGCTAAATTTGGCCCCATGAGTGAGTATTTGGCCCCATGATATTTTCAACTCATCAAGGGATAATTGTTATGGGATGTCAAAAAATTGAAGAATATACTAATTTATTCTTCATTACTAATTAATCCTACTAACTAATCCCATCCCCAATAGTAAATTTAACCTTACCCAAAAACCCTAAAATATTTAAATCCAAAAACTCTCCAAAACCAAATTCATTTCACTCTCAAACAAAAAAATAAAATAAAAATCAAATCCGCCCGCTTGAGATTCAAGCCGGAATTTTCGTCAAAGGTATGTTATCTAATCTCAATCGTTTCTAGTGTCTTATTTAATTAAATAACGTCATTTGGTTGCATCAAATCCGGAATTTTGGAAAAAAAAATCGGCTGATAATACCAGAATCGTTGGATTTGGAACAACATATTTACCGATTGTTCATCTTACTATGAACAATCGTTTTATATTTTCTTTCTTCTGAACCGATTCTGCATGTAAAATTTCATGCAAGTTACGTAGTTGTGTAATCGGTGGATTAAGCAATATATCTAACGATAAAATGTGTTTAAGAAGAACAAACGTTAGATGTGGTACTATATATGGGCCGATTATCTAGTTTAAGAAGAACAAACGTTAGTTCTAATCGGCTTATGTTAAGCCCTATGTCAGCCGATAGTTTAGTATTTAATCGTTTGATACGATCCATAATATTTAACGATTGTTTGTCTTGTCCATATTAATCGGTTTGTAATGTTTAGAATATATGTCGATTTTGTATTGCAGAATGGATGATGAGAAGATCAGACCGCGAGATCTTGAAAGAAAGCGAGAAGTCAAACGTACTCCATGTAATGAGACTAGACTCGAAGAGTGTGTTCGTCTCGTGAAAGAATTGGCAATAGTGGAGATTCAGGAGCTCATTGAGTATTGTACTGAAAGCCTTGAGGAGATCGAGGAGTTTCGCAAAGAGGAGGCTGATTGGAAGGAAATGGATAAGGCTTTGAAGCTGTGTGAAGAACTGGATGCTGCAGATAAAGCTCGTAAGGATGCTGATGCCGCTACCGCCGCTAGTGATGCTGCTGCCGCCTTGCTGCCGCCTTTGCTGCTGCTGAAGATGATCTCGACCATCCTCCTGGTTTCCCAGCAAAGCGCCGTCGTTAGATACTTGTGCTGATGATCATGAAATTTCTAAGTAGTTAGAACTTTTAAAGTTCTATGGTTTAAGACTTGTTTGTTTGGTGTAAAGACTTGTTGTTGTTCTGGTTTTAAGACTTGTTGTTTGGATGACTTGTTTCAGTTTAAGACTTGATCTATGGATGAATGTCATGTTTTATTACTTACTTCTTCTTTTGCATAAATCGGTCTACTCTACCAAAATTATAAGATGATTATATAACAATCGGTTTACTATGTCGAACTTATAAGCTAGCCGATTGTGTTTACTTGAAATTGGATTTATCCTGTAACTTTAAAATCGGCGTACATATATAAATACATTCGCCGATTTTGTTTATTTGAAATTGGATTTTTTCTGTAACTTTAAAATCGGAAGATGATTCTATCTTTATAAACCGATAAAATGTGTTAGGAAATTTACGAAAAGGATTATCGGCATATATATAAAACTTCATAGGCCGATATTCCCAGGTAACCGGCCTTGTATAAGTTAAAGTTACGCCGATTGTATAGCACAGAAATTCAAACATGCTTATATTAAATCGAAACACTTTCATACATACATTAATCATTGTTCAAAATACAAAATACAACATATGAAAGCGGTAAAATAAGACAATCCCTTCACAAAACCAAACTTAATACTATGCCAGGTCTACTACATATGTATCCAAGTCAACCATTACACGCTCATTTGGGACATTACCGGCTAATTCATTCCATCGTTTCATGTTTGGCTCGTATTTCTCCAACCATTTTGCAGAATCATTTTTGGTGAACCCCGACCAATAAGAAAACCTACAAGGCGGAGGTAATGGGCAATCTTTTGTTAACCTTAGGCCGATAAAATGGATCTTGTTGATGTTGACTATAAAAACTCTTTTATCCTTGAGCCTTCCACCGCATCTTGCTTCCTTTGGTGTGAATGTCATATATGTGCCCTAACCAATGTAATGAACAACACAAGTTAAGAGTATTCGCCAAAAGATGCCCACATTGGGGCATCAACATCCAATGTCTACGTAAAGTTGGTGCTTCCCTCTCCGAGTCTTGTATGCGAGCAACCAAGTTTCTAAAACGTTGTTCTTTTTCTTCATTGTTTCCTTCCAACATCATCGAAATATTGGATCATATCCGAATGTGCCAAGAAAATACATTGCACTTTGTCATTAATGACTTGCTTCCTCATTGTGTAGTTGTGTTTCTCGACTAGTCATTCTCATTGTTCCATAATTGCTCTACCATTCTATGACCTTTTCCTTTGTGCGGCTCTTTCAGTGTAAATTTGCCTCAAAATAAACAAGTTCCCTGGATCATCCACCTTTATCGCCCTTAGGATATCGATTGGCCGGCTTGCAATCATCGACCTCACATTTTCCTTCTCATGTGGTTTCAACCCACAAACGGAAGAGTGTCCAATAAGAGAATGAGGAGTATCATGGTTGTGATGACCGTTCTCAACCCTACGTAGGAAATACCCTTTTAAAGGGTTGTGACCTACTACGATCTTGAATGGGCAATGACACTTCCTTGATTTACATTTATACTCACTCTTCGAACCCTTTTTCTCGTATGGTTTAGACTTGCTCCGATGGCTTCTTGGGGCGCCGCTTCAATCGCAAATAATTTCCAAACGATTTATGTTTGTACGTTTGCCAAACACTAGACCTTGTTTGACCTCCATGCCTTTCTTTACGAGCCAAGCCTTTGCTTCCTCTTTAGTGTTCCATGTCTTCACGGAGAAAACCAAAAACCAATTAGATCAATATACTATACAAATTGTTTTCAAATGGCGGATGAAAAATCAAGATTATGTTGTTGCATACCAAGTCAGTTTGATAGTGGGCAGAAGTATCAAGCAGTAGCTTAGACAACACGCTTCGGGTTGACCTATGAGCGCTACAACAATCTTCGTGAAGGAAGTTAGATACCAAAATCGTCTCATAAATACAATAATAAGCACACCGATTAAAAACAATCGGTTTTTACCAAACTAAATAACGACCGAATAAATACGCCCAAGAAAACTTTAAAAAAAAATAAGTCAGCAATCGGCACATATTAAACTGAATATGAGCCAACTAAAGTTCGACGAGATAGAAGGTCTCCTGTACTCTACAATCGGCACATATAAAACTGAATAAGAGCCGAGTAAAGTTCGACAAAATTGAAGGTCTCCTGTACTCTAAAATCGGCTTATGTGTTTGCCAACAACCCCCGATTAAGGACTCGATAATTTTCTTGAAGAAAATATCAATGTTTTAATCGGCGGTTTGATAGGATAATTAAAGCCGATTCTGGTTTTGCAAACCAAGCTTCCATTAAAAACCCAGTATCGTTGTATATAATGAAAAATATTAACCGATTGTTGTTACTAATGAAGAACAATCGTTGTATAACATGTTAATCATAGGCCGATTCTGGGTTACGAAGGCAAAACCCGTGGAAATAATTTGATCTTTTTTCTATTCAAACAAGATTTCAAGCTCCATCTCAAGCTAGACAACCACCATTCGAGTTGCTTAACACCTATGCCTCATTATTTTGAGGAACTTCACGGTAATAATCCTCTCGATCTCCTCACGTAGGTTTTGGTTGTGAATAAATTCTTGCTCCCTCACATAATCAAGATCAAACTCGGTTTGTGATTCATCAACATCTTCATCACTACTAGAGGCTTCATCATCGGTATATCCTTTCACCATTTTCACAAAACCCTAGTTTTTCAAAGTTTTCCCACCTTTTTCTCTTTCTTCTCTACAACTATAAACACACTCAAATGATTTTCTACTAACTATGTAGCTTAACTTTAATCAAACTAACTTAACTATAAACAGAATTAACTAACTAATCAACTAATTAGGAACTAATTGAGAAGGGGTAAAACTGTCTTTCTTTATAAGGGGTTTTCTGATTTTACTTCATAGTATCCACCAGAATTATTTTTCCATGGGACCAAATACTCACTCATGGGGCCAAATTTAGCCAGGTTGGCTAGGAAAATGATAGAATGAAAATTCTTTGTGTACCTAGGGTTGATACACCAAAAATCCCGCGTGAGAGAAGCATGTAACGACCCGTCCCTCCACTGATATTGTCCCCACTTAACCACTGCGGTCATCCGGCAGTGTGAGGTTTTCAACGGGCACCGCTGCGGTTATCCAGCAGCAATTTTCCGGGAGGTCACCCATCCCGAGACTACTCCCGCCCGAGCACGCTTAACTGCAGAGTTTTTCCCAACTTCTGAGTTAATTATGCTTGAAAATGCCTCGTTGTTAGGAACATACAAACCATTACTTATATTCCATTCGGCGAACCCTACCTGCTGAATTAGGGTATTACAAAGCAAGTGGGCATTTTTCTTTCTTTCTTTTTTTGCCTAATTACCTAGGCCTAGGTAGTGAGCTTCGGTCCAACGAACGTGGCCGTATCCTAGTTTAAAAAAAAGAAATCCCAACGAGGTAGAGGTAAAATGCAGACTGTCTGATAAAATCATGGGATTTTTTTTCCACCAACAAGTTTTAGATATTTGAATCACCAACAAATTTTAGATCAGTAAACAGATTTTAAATTACATGATTGAGTTGCAGCTGGAGTTGTTGAGTTACTGTGGTAGTGGTCAAGGTACTTTATTTTAATCGCAATGGACATTATGCACTTAACTGATTTTCGTTACTCACGAGTTCTGATCAACATTATTTTACCCAAACAAAGACCGAAAATATTTAATTGACAGAGAGAGTTGCCCATTCAATTTCCCGACTGGAAGAGAGTGAGTTGGTAAAACCTCACAAAATTCAAATGATGTAGTCATTCTCCTCTCCACCATTGATGCCTAATCGGGCCATTGGGTGGGCAGTTCTCTCTATTCCGTTGCGCTAATTTTGACCATGATTTGGTGAGTATGATGCTAGACTTAGACTTAGAATCATTGGGTACATTCTAGGTGAAAATAAATACTGACTGACATAATAACCACTGACAGCCTGATACTTCATTTTCACAGCAGATTACCATGTCAGTCACGCCACGTGTCGCATCACATTTACTTAGTTAGCATGTACTTGTATTGTTTAGGTGAAAGACGTGAGTGAGATGCATTCTCAAAGGGAGGAATATTCATTTTCATCAAGAAAGTTGATTCCAAAGGGATCATCCTATGGGACTTGTATTCTTGGATCCACTCACTTGGTCCATACATTGACCATAGTTGACCACTCTTGTTCTTTCATCAACCCCACAAATCAAATCTACAACTTGAGCAAAGTATGCGTAAATTACCCGGTTAAATTTGGTTCCACAAGGGAGTATTTGACCCCGTAGAATAAGTTAAAATGTGGATGTTCTGAAGTAAAATCATAAAACGCCTTATAAAAAAGATTGTTTTACCCTTTTTTCATTAGTTACTAATTAGTTGTTTAAATACTTAACAAAGGATAACTAGATTTAATTAATTTGGTTTAAACATAACTAAACAAACATGAAAACAAGAATTTTTTTTTTTTTTTTGGAAAAACGAAGAACATGAACAATAATCGGTGGATATTTAACTCAACATCCACCGATTGTTGTTTTTGGGTTTATGAAAAACGAAAAAATTTGCACAACATTCAGTGGATGTTTAGCTAAATATCCACCGATTTTTACAACAATCATCAAGATCTAATCAATGGATAAACCATTGAATGTCCACTACTTGATCACCAGCTGTCTTGCAAGACATGGCGACTCTAATAATCTTTAGATCATGGAATTGACTCTATTAAATTCATTCAAGAATTAAGATATCTAGAAACATTCATAGAATTAAGATATCTGGAAACATTCGCAGGCAAAAATTAAAACAACAGGAAATCTAGAAAAGAAAAGCTAAGGAAAGAAAAACATTGTACGGGTGAAGACAAAAACACTAATTATTGTAAAATAAAGGTAACTGTCTCCACTTGTCCCTATCTAACCAACCAACATATGATTTCTTCACTCAAGAACGAAGACATCTAGATGGTCACTACCGAAGCCAAAACCAAAAACATTGAAAACCAAAATTACATGGTCGCAAACAATGCCAGTAAAGTAATTGTCTCCACTTGCACATACCAGACTCTAATCCTGTGGATGGGTTGTCGGTGTCACGAATTGTGACCCGAACATTCGCGATGACGGGTCACAGCCACTTTGGAGCACGTCCAAGTTGTGGTCAAGGTGGTGCGGTGGAATAATATCCTTTCACTATATAAACCAGACAAACATACCCTTAATCTCTCCCCTCCCCCTTCATTTCCATTATTCGAGTTTCTTCTATTCTCTCCTCACTTCCAGGGATAAAACCAGCTATCAGAGACTTTCAATCTTCTTTTCCTCTCGATTCTTCTTCAAATCAAACACAAACCCATTTCTCCAAATCAAAAATCAAACACACCCATCATCAAGATCTAATCAATGGATAAGCAGAGATTCATAATTGAAGCAAAAGAAGCTGAATCAATGGCGAAAGACTCAGGTTTCAAAACTGTTGTTGAACTCTTACCTTCATTAGTTAAATCAGCACAGAAACTAGCAAGACCACCAATTTCTAAGTTCCATGTTGGTGCTGTTGGATTAGGATCTGATGGGAGGGTTTATTTCGGTGGTAATCTTGAATTCCCATATTTACCTTTACATCATTCAGTTCATGCTGAGCAGTTTTTGATTACTAATGCTAATATTAATGGTGAAAAACCTGTTAGGATTTCACATATTGCTGTTTCTGCAACACCCTGTGGACATTGCAGGCAGTTTATGCAGGAGATTCGGAGGGCCAGTGATATCAAAATCATGGTTGTGCCGTCTGAGTACAGCACAATTCAAGATTCTGGGTTGTGTTTTGATCCATTGGGTTCAATGTTAAGTGATCCATTTGGTCCTGCTGATCTACTAGAAAAGGATGTTCCTTTATTGTTGGAAGCACATAATAACGGTTTGTGTTTTGTTGATTCTGTGAAACGCAATGGCGAGAATGGAATTCATGGCGAAGATGATGAGGTTTGGATGCAACTTAAGAATTGTGCACTTGAGGCTGCAAATAAGTGTCATGCTCCATACAGTGGGTGTGCATCAGGTGTGGCTTTAATGGATTTTGCAGGGAAGGTGTATAAGGGATCGTATACGGAATCGGCTGCGTATAACCCGAGTTTGGGGCCGGTGCAGTCTGCGTTGATTGGTTATGTTTCTGGTGGAAGTGGTGGTGGTGGTTATGAGAAGATTGTGGCTGGAGTTCTGGTGGAGAAAAAAGGTGCTGTGATAAGGCAGGAGAGTACTGCTAAACTCCTCTTGGAAGCTATTTCTCCGAAATGTGATTTTCGGGTTTTTCATTGTGATGCTTCTAGGAATTAGGTTGGTCTGTGAATATGGGTATGTTTGAATTCATGGTTAAGTGTAATCTGAATTGAATTGAAGACACGAAAGGTTCGCCACGAAGGTTCTACACGAAATTTGGTAGATCCATATGTATGATGTTTTTCCACGTTTCCTCTTAGATTGAATTACTATGTTAAGACAATAAAATGTGAAAAGAATTATTGATAGAATTGAAAAGTGAAAGAATAGACCAGTTGGGGCATTCAATACTGTAATTTCTGTTGAGCTACTTTAATGAAAAGAAAGTCCACTCTTGATGCATTGGTTCACTCTAGTTCGTTCGACTAAAGCTATGAAATTTCAGTGTTTCTGTATTGCAATTAGTTCTTCTAATATCTTTAGAAATTGGTGATGTGACAGGCAAGGCCGGCGTTCTGGTGGACGATTTTGCAGTTGATCCGTTTACGAAACTAGCTATTCTTTTGCATACAGGCTACAACAATTTAGCTTTGAAGAAAGTTGAGAGCCTATAAAGGTACCTTAAAGGTTCTTTTCACTGGAATTGACTTCTAAAGAATGCATGATTTTTGCACTCCAAAAGCACTTGGGTCCTAGTTAATGCAGAGCATTC
>JAJJMA010050935.1:0-17276 GCA_023529015.1 Papaver nudicaule | reverse complement strand
CGGCACACACACATCTCGGCGAGCTCATTTCATGCTTGGTAAACATAGACGAGAGAATCTTCTTGGAGATAAGGTTGTTGACGCATCCTCCACTGAGTCAATCAGTCAACCTGACAATATATCCGTTCTGACTTCTCTTAAATGCTCACCCAATTATCACCTAACTATCACCTAACAATTGGCGATAGGTCTTTTACTCGTTGGCACCTTACTCGCTGATACCCTACTCGTTGGCACCATACTCGCTCATTCTTATATCGCCCGTTTTCGTTACTCGTTGATCCAGGACATTTCGGCTGTATCCTTTTTATACAACAGCCCCTCTATGATGCTTTTATATCGGATAGGTATTTTCTACCCTTACATGGCATCCGTGATTTTTTGGTGCTTGGCCTGTTTCGGGCAATCCTGGCTTCCTTCTCTTGCTTGGACATCCATCTCGTTACACATACGAGCTTCGGTAGGGTCACCAGGTATCTTTGCAATCCCAAGTGGAGTAGGGAATATGATTTTTCGATGTAGCGTGGAGGCGACACCCATGATGCTGTATAACCCAGGTCTTCCCACAATAACATTGTAAGGGGATTCTATATCGACCACACAAAATGATGTTGGTCGTTCCAGACTCCCCACATGGGTCATTAATGATAGCTCTCCTCGTGGTGTCAAGAGCTTCCCGTTGAATCCATAGATGTTGTACGAAAAGGGTACCAAGGCAATGTTCTTTCTGAGCATCTTATCATACGTTCGCCCAAAGAGTATATTAACGGAACTTCCTGGGTCTACCAGTATCCTTGACATATCTGTCTTTTCGATGTGCAATGTAATGACTAGGGGGTCATTGTGCGATCTTCCTTCGTTAGGAATGTCCGCCGCAGAAAAGAAAATTGGTTGTTTTTGCCACTCCTCGAGATGTCCTTTCATACGTACGCTGAATATTTCATTTCCCTCAAAGTTTCTTTTGTGAATTCGGTCTTTCTGATTCCTTCGGGGCCTCACCTGCAGGTGTCTGCGTGGACTATGGAGTTGCAGTCGCTAAACCTCAGGATGTTTCGATCGATCGTGATGACATATGCCTCATGTTTTGGCTCCTCCTTCGGCTGAGGCTGGTTAGGGGGTGGCTTCGGTAGCTCCAAGAGGTGCTTGAACTTGTCCCTGGTGATGAAGAAATATATTTGATCCTGTGCTGTGACGCAGTCCTCTGTTGTATGCCCATATAATTTGTGGAATTGGCAGTAATCCCTGGAATTCTTAGTATGCTTGGGTTGATTACCCCTACTCGTTGGGTACCTCATTTCGTTTGCGAACTCGGATTGTTCGATGATCCGAAGAGATTCCTCGATGGATACACATAGCTTCGAGAGTTTCCTGTCTTGGAAAGCAGGGAATCCGGTCCGAGGTGGTCCAAACTTTCTTCCTCCCTCTTGCCCTCGCTGGATGTTATTTCCTTCAAACTCTCCTCGGGAACTGGCTCCTCTGCTGTCATTGTACTTTATGTTGACGTGGTACTTGCCATCACCGAATTTGCCCTCGTTGACGTACCTTCCATTGTCATTTTACCTTTCTCTCTTTGAGGGATCCCCAGATTGATTGTTCATTGCCTGATCGCGTTCTTCGAGTGATAGATTATTTATCGAATGAACCTGCTTCAGAATGGTCTCCTTCCCCTGAGTTGCTTGTTCTTTAATTTCCTCCAATGTGATTCATTCCTTCTGATATTTTCGAAGATCTTGCAACGTCTCAAGGTTTTTGGAGAATAGCATGTCGTACAGGGGATGGTTTTTGTCGAGTGCGTTCAGGAATGCTCGTACTTTAGAGAATAGCATGTTATTCTCCGAGGCTCCACTTCCCACTTCTACGCACTGGGATGTCCATCTGTCCGTCAAGCTTTTGGTGGATTCTCCTGGTCTTACTCTGATGCTGAACAATTTCTCTACTCCTGGCTTTGATGATTTGGTGTACAAGAAATGTAGTATGAATACTTTGGATAGTTCTTCGAAAGAAGAGATCGAACTGGCTGTTAAGTTGTCGTACCAAGCCAAGGCTTCTCCTTTCAAACTGGAAGAGAAATATTTACAAAGCACCTCGTCTTTGTCAGCATAAGCTAGGAATACTCGTAGGTACATTTTGATGTGTAAAGTTGGATCTCCCGAACCATCGAAGATTGATGTGAAAGTTGGCATGGTGCATTCTACCGGTATCGCTTTAGAGAGAATTTCGGGACTTAGCGGCGAGCGGTTGACATCATTTATCGCCTGCGTCAGCTTTATCCTGTCACTCGATTGAATTCTGTTATCAAATAGTTCGGCCCGAGCTGTAATGCCTGCGTTTCGGCGTCCTTCCTCGTTTGTTCAGTTTCATAGACCAGGTGTATGCTATTCCCCTTCGGGCATACTGGGTTCGGTTCTTTTGCTCGAGACTATGATTCCATGGCCCTTGTTGTCACCCTTGATCTTGGTATGGATCCTCGATGCAGAGTGTCCCTTTGATTGAGATATGATATGTGGGCGAGAGTGTCCCTCGCTGCTTCCTTTGTAGTTTGAGGCTGACTTCTCTGCCGCTTTCTTGTTTGCCTCGGCCAATTGGTTTTTTAGTCTTCTTATTTTCTTGTTTTTTAGAATCAACTACCTGAATTGTGCAGCCCTCGCTATGGCGTCTTCGGTGGGTTAATGCGTTGGGATTGCTTCATTCGGGATGGTACCTTCGCCCTCGTCTTCGTCGTTCTCTCCATCTTCTTCTTGTATTTGCTGCCGAGGTAGTTCGTTACCCTCTGGGAACCCATCTCCCTCTGGACCTAGATCCTCAATGTGCACTTCATCTTCGTTTATGCGTTTCCTGTGCTGGACTGTACTTGCTGCCACCTCTGGCGATAGTCCTTTGCTTGTTGAGAATCTGGTATTGTGCCTCGAGGAGCCCGTGCCCTGCCTCAAGGAACCCACTCTCTGCTTCGGCATCTGATCGGATTTTGAAGTCATGCTGATTGTGACCTGCAAAAAACAAAAAATCCGTGAGGTCCAAGGCGGCTACTGTAGTGTACTGGGTCTGACATGTATGTCTGTCTGTTGTAACAGATTTTATCATGCGGGATTTTAACGTGGATTGTACTCGTTTTGGCCAATCCCTAACTGTAATCTGGTTTTGTCCAAATCTACCTTCCCAACTGGGAGGTTTTGGTGAACCGTCTCTTTCCGAGTTTTATGCTCTGAGGACGAGAGTTGCGAAGTTTATTTCCAAATATAGATTGGGTACTAAGAAACCCCAAAGTAACCCTAGGTTTGTTTTTCGTAAAGTAGTTATAGAACAAGCCCTTTTAGGGTATTTTCTGCAACTTTTGAAGAAGTTTGATATGCTTTTGATTAGATCTCTTCGTTTCAAAGCTTGTATTCTTTGAAAAGACATCGATCTTATCATACTATGGATTTGCTCGAAAGCCCTTGAACATGCTAAAGCTTTGAAGATCTTTAGACGTCCAAGGTGGTGGAGCTTGAAATGAAAATATGGTGAAAATACGCTTTTCAAAAAAGTTTTTAGAAACCCTAGAAAAAATTTCCCCAAAATATTTGAAAACCCTAAATCACAGGCAAACCCAAAGTTGTTTTAATCGATCCTTGTTTCTAGCGCCAAACTGTGTGAGTATAAAATCTGCATGGGTACTTTATACTCTACAGCCATAAAATCTTAATCACACCAAAGTTTATGCATGAATTACGTATAGTGCGAAGACCATTAGATTGATACCGAAGACAATTATAAACAGATAACAAGAGGTAGAGTATAACGAAGAATCGTATTTATGCCTAGCTAGTACATGGATATGATCCTATGGAGTTAAAGGAGATACAGACCTAATCCCACTCACACCACTTAGGTTACACCAAAAATCCAACCCTTACAAAGTTTCTCGAGCTCGCCTTATATAGGCCAAGTCTGAGTGGTTTACAGCTAATAAGACAGACTACTCAATCGTGGTGGTGTCAGAGCTTGTCGAGTAAGGCGGTTCATTCGGCGAGGTCCCTCCGAAGATGTCTTCACGCTTCTTTCCTTCGATGATCAGTGCGAGTCTTTCTTCGTTGATCTCCGCCTCGGAGAAACTCTATAGGTTAATCCCAAAGCAAGGCTGCGATATCTCTTGGGGGAGGCTTGGACCTCTGATCTTGACACGTGTCCCGAGGGTGTTTTACCCTCCACAACAGTTGTCCTCATAATTTTGACAAAAACAAAAACCAGTTGAAGAATTTAAGAGTTAGTTAGATTTTGTGAGTCCACCTAAATATCTGTAAATGAAGAAGACGTAGGCTATATAGTGAAAATTATGTATGGATAAAGTTAGAAATACAACTTAGATTATCTTTATCTTGTAATTAGTCGAACATATTCTTTTTCCTAGTTTTAATTAACACTATCTTAATCCATAAAATGGGTTTTTACGAAAAATAACTTTATATGTTTGAATTTCCCCCAATTTCCTTCTACGTCTAAAATGGAGACAGGACGCCATGTTGTATCATAGTGCTAAATTTTGTTCTCCCGGGCATACTCTGGCTCTTGCCACTGCTCCACTTTTCATTATGACCCCAAAACTACTTCATGAACTAGCATTGAGTAATAACCCCAAATTCACCTATGTGACTCGCATATGCCACGTGATATGACCTTGTGCGATGATCCAAAATCTACATCATGGCCTAAAATTAACCGAGATACCACATTTGGAGCTCTATCCTCCTCTAAATTCCCACCTTCCAAACATCTCGTTCAATCTAAACTCCACATCCGGAAAAGGTGAGTAAATCAAAGAGAAATCGAAGGATATAGGGTTTAAACCCAGATGAGTAGTGAAAGAAGAGGGTTATGATGAAAGAGGATTGGGTTTGATGGGATTTAAAGAAAGCAGAAACGATTTAAGCAGCAGCAGAAGCAGCAGTTTTTCCGGCAAGGTTTAGGAGTTGAGAAAGAAGTTGCAGAAGGTTTTTGAGGATGAAGAAGTTAGAAAATTTCGAGAGAAAGGAAGAAGGGAGAAAAGGGGTTGATATTTATAGGGTAAAAAAAAAGAAGATCAACCGATTTGAGCGGTTACAGGTAATAAAGTAAAATCACCGCATCAAGGACGTGTGGCGTAACTGAAACAGTAGTGGAGAACGTGGGCGCGACATTTTCGGCGAGTCAAGAAAAAATTTCACCCCCGGCGATCAAAGATCTCGGAGATGAAAGAGGCAAAATGTAAGGGTAGAAAATGCCTTTGCCTAATAATAGCATACTAAGGACGAAGATGTACCAGCGAGATAGCTCATGGGAAGTATGGAATCACTAGTAGAAGCTTTGGGCGAAGTGCTCCAAGACAAGATGTACCAGCGAGACATGCAGAAGGAGTTGGCGAGCAAAGTAACGTCGGCGAGAGTAAGGACATCACAGCGGAGGTAGTTGAGAAGTGGTTGAGCATTTATTACTCGTCAGAACGGATAGATTGTTAGAGTTGACTCAGTGGAAACCTCGCAGCAATCCTTATCCTTAGGAAGACTTGGCCGCCAAGGCTGAATAAGTGAAATACTACCTCGGCGACATAGTATGTCGGCAAGTAGAGACAAGTTAGCGTCAGAACGTTATTTGTTTGTATTATAGCTGTATAGCACTTTGTAATCCTCTATAAATAGCGAGAGAAACCCTTGGGAAAAGGGTTGGACATTTCATGGTTTGGTCTAGAGAGAGGAAAAGTTTCACTTGCTCTCCTTAGCCCAAGACAGGAACTAGGGTTCTTATTGTGAGATCAGACTTTGAAGATTGGCAAGGTGAGAGAGTTGTAATCATGCTTATATTAGTGGAATCCCTTGGATGTAGTCCTTATTTATGAGGGCGAACCAAGTAAAATCTCTTGTCAAGTATCTCTAACCCTTAACTCTTTATAATCTTTCATATGTATGATTTGGTGTATGTTTGTGTATGATATTTGGGTGTACAGTCTAAGATCTAACCCACGGGATTTTAGACTGTTACATTTTGGCGCTAGAAGAGGTTTTGGACTTGTTTTTTCTTTGTTTTTCATCATGATTTGTTGTGCTTAACATACTATTGCTTTGTTATTATGATTCTTCTTTGAAGTTTTAGTTGTCTTTCTCATGATTCACACAGTGCTATTTTTGGTAAGGTTTATCGCTCTTCGAAGGGTTTTTAGCTCAGAACTCAATTTTGCTCATAGTGTTTGTTAAGTACATCAAATATTTCGCTTTTGTCCCATGAATACAGCAGAAAACAATTTTCTTGGGTAAGATTAGTACTATTTTTAGTATCTTTTATTCTATGGCGTAGAATTAATCATAGATCTTGAGGAAAATATGTTATTTTGGGTATGTTTGGAGAAAATATAGATATAGTAGAGTGGGTATCTAAAGTACTGTTTACCGGTGAATTAGCGAAGTAGATTGCTGTTAAAGATAGAATGTTTTCAAAACAACTTCTTAACATTGTCGCCGTACTTTCCTTTTGATCGGAAAATCATAGTTATTCATGAAGATCTTTGCAGTTTGTTTGAAAACCCCACTTAGTCCTCCCTGCCATGATTAGGTCATCAACTGTGTAACATTTGATTTAAGGTTGCCATTTTTGTCATTTCTTCAACAACATTCTAAAAGGCTATTCATCCAACTCGTTTGGCATTTACCCACAGTACTAACAGAGCAATACTGTCAGGAAGTGTGTTTGTCTTCTTTTACAGATCTTCGGCGAATGGGTCCTAGAGGAAGAAGCGTCAAAGCCCCAGCGGGTAGGCCTCCACGGTACCCTATCCTTCCTACACCAGTGACGTTTCCCAGTAGCCACAACACCAGAAGCAGGGGGGTGGAACCGGCTGATTTGCCAGATTCTTTGTTGGCAAGTTCATCTCGGCGGTCACCTGTTCAGCGGACATTTCGCCAAGAGGAGGTTTTCATAGAAGATATCACTCACTTGAAGAATGCAGGAGTAACACCTGAGCCTAACGCATTACTGCGGAGGGTTAGCAGCGAAATAGAAGCGAATACCTTTGGCGAGCTCATGGATGGTAACAGAGTAACTCAGAGAGCCGTCGGCGAGTCGTCTAATGTCATGGGTGCAGTTCAGAACACTAGTGCAAGGGGTACAATAGCAGCAAACGCAATCCCAAGAGCTATCGGCGAAATACCCCAAGAGGCGGAGGAAACACCAGCAGTCGTCGCTGAACCTATCCTGGCAGCAGATGTTCAGCAGGCCGCTAGTGGAAATGATACGACGGTAGTACCAGGCACCACCATAACTCGCCCAGTGGTGGTAGCAGATAACACAGGGTCCACTAATACTACAGAAACTTTGTTAAAGCAAATCCTTGAGGCGAATAATCGGCAAGTGGCTCAGATGCAGAGGCAGATGCAGTTGGAGATGGAAACTGTACTTCAAAGCCACAGAGAGTTGATGGCGGAAAACAGGAAAGTGGCGCAGAGCAGGAGTCATGCATCCCATTCACATACAACTCGCCGTTCAGAAAAAAGTGGAACTAGCACTATGGAAGTCTCAGATTCATCGGCGAAATACGATGAGAGGGGTAGAAGGAAGGACATGTTTAGAAGAGATAGCGAAGAATATAGTGATTCAGGAAGGTGGAGTAAGATAGATAAGAACATGAAAAAAGAGCTTCGCCGGTTAAAAACCAAGGTGGCAGCTTTAAGTGGAACTTTAAAGGAGTCGAAATATAAGGTGGCCCTCTCAGAGGCGAATAAAACACCTTTCCAAGATTGTATTACGTACGGGTATGTGTCCACGAGGTTCTCCATGCCAAAATTTACATCCACCTTTGATGGAACTGGGGATCCCGCACAGCATTTGAGAAGTTATAAGAGAGACTTGGCGGCATGGGTAGGATCAGATCCCATAATGTGTATGGCATTTCCCGCCACACTCAAAGATGAAGCTTTGGCTTGATTTGATGGGTTGGAGGAAGGAAAAATTAAATCTTTTAGTAAATTAGAAAGCAAGTTCTTGCGCACATATATTCAGAACAACAGAAGTCGGCCTGGCGTGGAAAGATTGTTCAACATCAAGAGAAGGCCCTCAGAGACTTATAAAAGTTTAATTCAAAGATGGAGAAAGTTGTGCAGCGAATTGGGAACAACGGTATCTGACAAGGATAAAATAAGGGCATTTATTAGCGCTTTGGAGACATCAGACCCAATGTATCAAAAACTATTCTGGGAGGCGGCCAAAGATATGAAAACTTTGAGGGGCTATGCAGGATGAATGGGTAAATTATGAAGAAATCCAAGCGGAAGAACTCCGCTTAAAGAAAGAGAGCGAAACAAATTCATTCGATCAATAATTATTCTCTGGAGGAGCAAGAAGAAATTAAGAAAGAATGGCAGAAAGCAGAGCAGCAGAGGTTGGCACAAATTCCCTCTTCGGCGGTTGTAGTACCTGGAGTAGTAAAGCAACAACAACAAATTACCGCCGAACAACATTGCAATTCACAAAAGCGAGAAAATTATGATGGTAGAGATAGGCAAGATAATCGAGGAGGCAACAATGGCAGAGGAGGATGAGATAATCGGCGAAATGGGAATGGCGATAGAAGATACAATGGAGATAACCGAAAATTTGGTAGAGGGAACCAGCAGCCTTTCCAAGACGCTACCTTACCAAAGTTACGTGTTTCTTATTCTGATGCATGGGGACAAATCTAGAACTCAAACTGCAGAGATGATATCTGCTACCCATACAATAGAGGAAATCCCAGAGTCCCGCCAACTAACACCAATTCCTTTTGTCAATTCCATCGGTTCCATGGCCACACAACTGAAAACTGTATCGGCGTGCAGCAGGAAGTCCACAGATTC
Organism: Papaver nudicaule; assembly: GCA_023529015.1. Lineage (NCBI taxonomy): Eukaryota > Viridiplantae > Streptophyta > Magnoliopsida > Ranunculales > Papaveraceae > Papaver > Papaver nudicaule. The sequence continues at coordinate 8,442 of JAJJMA010050935.1, read as the reverse complement.
ATTCGCTTGGGGAAATTCCAGGAATTCCTTGAGTTGCCACCGCCACCTCCTGTCATTCAGCCAATTCAAGCTATTCCAACTCAAGCTCCATATGTGTATGAGGTAAAATTAGAGCGAGACCAAAGTAGTTTAAATCGGTAAAATCGGTGACTCGGTCGAACCCCTTGGAGCGATTTGCGAAAACCTCGGGGGAGGAAATCGGAAAAACTCGGATTGCAATTTAAAATTTATATAACCTATAGCTCCTATACTTGATCATATAACACTAATAATAGAAAAAAATACTATTAAAATCAAATAAGTTTAACATAGACACAATTAAAACTAAATAAGTTCAACTCAACATAAAGAAATTAGTTTAATATACAAGTACCAAGCTCAAACAAAATAAAACAACATAACTTAACATGTAATCACTCAGAATCAAACTCAAGAAGAAAGGGGAAACGAAAAAAACCTAAAAAATTTAGTGAATTGAATTTTATAACCTACTTAGATAAAATACCAAAAATGCCGCTAGGAAATCGGTGACTCATTTTGATTGAAAATCGGCTAAAATCGGTAAAATCGGCCTAGTAAATCGCCTAAAATTGGAATCGGTGAATTTTGTGAATCATATCGGTCAAGTAACGATTCGCGATTAATCACAATTTAATCGGCCGATTTTACCGATTTAAACTACTTTGAGCGAGGCTTGTTGGAATTGGACTGTTTCTCCATTGTGCATTCAAAGATCACCAGGGATGAGTTCCACGATAATGTCCTATCCAGAGTGCATAAGCGAGATAGAATGGGAAATGAAATTTGTAGCGTCGCAGCTAAGCAAGAACCCCTGCAGGATTGGATGAAGGCTTGTGTAGGTTTCTCCGCTGATGAGATACCGCCAGAAGGAAGGAATCATAATAACCCTCTAGTTCTCACTATTCAAATGGGGAAATTCAGATTGCCTAAAGTGCTTATTGATCCGGGCAGTTCGGTGGATATTCTTTTCAACTCTGCATATGAGGCCATGAAAGCGAAAGACACCGAAATCCCTTCGCCGACAGTTTCCTCCTACAATATTTATGGTTTAATGGGATTGCGTGTAAGCCTAAAGGAGAAATTGAATTCAAGATTGTGATCTGTGATGAATACTTTTTGAACACTACTCTTTCTATTGTGGATGTCGATTCGCCGTACGCTGCAATCCTTGGAAGACCATGGCTGTACAGCCTAAAGGGAGTACCATTTACTTTCCATCAACGTCTACGGTTTCCAACACCTAAAGGACTCGCCGAGTATGTGGGAGATTTGACAGTGGCGAAAGCTTGCAATACAGCAGATGTACAGATGCGAGAAAATAGGAAAGCCAGAATTGCAGAGAAGAAGAAACAGGGTAAAGAAGCCTTAAAGGAGCAAGAGATTCAAGACTTCATCGCTGACCCCTCCAAGTATGTGCATTCAGTAAATTCAGTAGAAGATATGGCGAAGCCTAAAGGAAAGACCTTATAGCAATTAAAGGAACCATCGCCGATGGGAGAACCCGAATTACATTTTACGGCGGTGGAACCAACTAGAGTATAAACATTGGCGAAGAAAACGATCCGAAAATGGTAAAGATAGGCACTTTGTTAAATGAAGATGAGTCGGCGAAGCTTCAAGCACTACTCAAAGAGTATGTTGATGTCTTTGCTTGGGGCATGAACGAAATGCCAGGCATTGACCCGGCGATAGCATATCATAAACTAGATATTGATTCAAAGATTAGGCCTTTCAAGCAAAGGATAAGGAAATTAGCTCCCGCCTACAAGGAGGCAGTAGAAACAGAGATTGATAAGATGAGGGCATCTGGTATCATAAGGCCAGTTCAATATCCTCAATGGATAGCCAATATGGTGGTGGTACCTAAGAAGAACAAGGGAGTACGGATCTGCATCGACTTCAGCGACCTCAACAGGGCACGTCCAAAGCATAGTTTCCTGCTGCCAAGTATCGATCAAACAGTAGATGCCACATCAGGACATGAGTTGCTGTCATTTATGGATGGTTACTCAGGGTATAACCAAATACCATTGGCGGAGGAAGATCAAAAACATACTGCCTTCTTCTCCACCAAAGGATTGTTTTGTTACACCCGAATGCCCTTTGGATTGAAGAATGCCGGCGCTACTTACCAAGAGATGTCACAGAAGATGTTTGAAAAATGGATAGGAAAAACAATGGAGGTTTATGTTGACGATATATATGCTTGTCAAGAGCAAGAAGAAACAAACTCATGTGCAAGACCTCAGAGAAATATTTGATCACATGTGTATTACCAAATTAAAAATAAATCCGGCGAAATGTGTTTTTGGCGTAACTTCAGGAAAATTCTTGGGGTATGTTGTCACCAAGAAGGGTGTAGAAGCTGATCAGGCCAAGATTAAGGCAATCATTGATATGCCTTCGCCAGTAACAGTGAAGGAAATGCGACTCAATGGAACTTTGGCGTCGCTTAATAGATTTATCTCAAGGTTCTCTGATAAGTGCAAATTATTCTTCCAGACATTGAAGAAAGGAGAAAAGTTCAACTGGACTGAGGCACATGAAGCTGCCTTTCAAGGTATTAAAAAGTACCTCTCCACTCTTCCAGCGATTCAACCACCTGAGCATGGCGAAGAACTCAGAGTTTATCTCGCTGCAACACCCTTCGCCATCAGTGTTGTGCTTGTAAGAACCAAGGGCGGAGAAACGCATATTTACTATATTAGCAGAACATTACAAGGGGCAGAAAAGAATTATACCAAAATTGAACAACTGATCTTGGCGTTAGTCTTTGCATCCCAGCGACTACGTCCATACTTTCATGCTCATCCTATTGTTGTTCTAACCAAGACTCCTATAGAATCCATTCTGCACAGCTCTCAAAGAGTAGGGCGAATCGCAGGGCCGGCCCTGATATTTTCGTGGCCCAATGCGAACTTTTTTTTGTGGCCCCCTAAAAGGAGTAGCAGACTAACAGAAAATTCGAAATTTCAAAATGCCCAATGCGAAAGTATGAATTATTTCATTTAAGTGTCATAAAGAAGATTATATATTTACTAGAAAACAAAGCAGAAGATTAGAATGTTTTGTGGAAAGTATAAAAGATTATTGCACCAATTTATAAACCTAAACCAAGAATTTATCACCAACACCACCCCTTAGTTGTTGAGAGCTCTTATCATGTTGACTGTCGCGGTTTTACCACTTCCCATAAATGAAAGAAATTAACATAAAATTATTTATGCAAAAATGTAGACAATGAAAATATCTATAAAAAGGTGAGGCTAGAAGAAATGTAAGAGCACAACCATGTGATTACAGAAGAGGGAGAGGCGTCCGGAAACATAATTTCGGGCAAAGGGAAGTACAAATGATGATGGTAATGTTATTGGTTGGATTGGATCATGTGGATATCAATCAATGTTCGTATCTATGTCAGTTAGGCCCCTCAAAAATCCCAGCTAAACATAATCACTATAACCTTTTTCGCAATTTCCTTCATTTGCATTCGTCTAATATGCGAGAGAGAGACATGTAGTTTGTGGACCCCAAATATCGGTGGCCCAATTCGATGAATTGGTTGCATAGGCCCAGGGCCGTCCTTGGCGAATCGCTAAATGGAACACGCAAATTGAGCAATTGGGCGTTCAATATGAAATATGTACATCACAGCGGTCTCAAGTTATTGCGGATTTCCTCGTCGACTTTCCAATTGAAGAAGAAGAAGAAATAAAAGACATCCCTTTTTCGCTAGACGAACAGGAGAACGAGATGCCAGAACTACTAAAATGTAGTCCTACAGGGTGGGAAGTGTATGTTGACGGCTCATCAAATAAACAAGGAAAAGGAATAGGAATCGTGTTTACCTCGTCGAAAGGGACCAGAATAGTCCACTCGCTAAGATTGGAATTTCCAGCAACAAACAATGAAGCAGAATATGAATCAGTTATCCATGCTATGAGATTACTTATCGAGATGATATTAGAGAAAATGTTAGATTGGCAAGTGATTCTCAACTGGTGATTCGGCAAATCTCTGGGCGTTATCAGGCATCAGACCCTTCCCTGCAAAAGTATCTTAAACTTGCTAGGGAGTATGCACAGGAGATTCCTGGTATCAAGTTTCGTCACATCTGCAGAAAGGATAATAGGCACGCTGATGCCTTGGCTTTTATTTCATCTATGATGACAAATCCTGATATTACTTCAATAGCTATTGAAAGAGTGAAGCAATCTTCGGTGGAAGAACGAGAGCAAAGGGAGGTATTGGCAACATGCACAGAAGAATCAGCAGAAACAGATTGGAAAACGCCGATACGATATTATTTGGATCGCCTTACGCTACCAGGAAAGCAGATTTTAGCTCACCAAGTCATTAGCAGATCGGCGAACTATGAGCTTCGTGATGTAATTCTGTACCGCCGGTCATTCTCTGGACCGTTGCTGCGATGTGTATCAAGAGAAGAGGGCAAGAAACTACTGGAAGTAATCCACGAAGGAGACTGTGGGAATCACAGCGGCCAAAGAGCTCTGGCATTAAAAGTCCGAATGCAAGGGTACTATTGGCCCTGGATGAATAGTGACGCTAAAGAACATGCTCGCCGATACAAGCAATGTCAGTTTTATGGAAGAAGAATTAAAGCACTAGCGACATCATTAAACTCGGTGCTCAGTCCTTGGCCCTTTGCCAAGTGGGGCATTGACATAATTGGACCGCTGACTCCAGGCTCAGGACAACGGAAATACATCATTGTGGCGACGGATTATTTTACCAAATGGTGTGAGGCCAAAGCTATCAAAAAGAAGACAGGACAAGAAGTATTCACATTCATTTGGGAAAATATATTTTGCAGATTCGGCGTACCGGTGGAGATATGTACTGATAATGGAAAGGAACTTGTTGGCGACAACATTAGAAAGTTACTTGCTACAACGTCAAACTAGGAAAATCAACTCCATTATACCCTCAAAGTAATGGACAAGTGGAAGCCACCAACAAGACTATTGGAATCACTACACCAATTTTGGGGGTAGCAACAGTGCCCATCTGTTGCTAAAAGTGTTAGAAACGGGGGTCGGCCGTTGCGATTCATGATGTGATGAATTTTTTTAGCAACGGTAATGTTGTCGTTGCGTCTCCTGGGTAGCAACGGAACTAGCAACGGCCCAGTTCAGCCGTTGCTAGATTTTGCCCGCAACGACCGTTTTTCCGTTGCTTAATTTTGCCTGCAACGGCCTCGTAACCGTTTCAAATTTTAATCAGCAACGGCTTATTTACCGTTTCGGATATTTCTACCAGCAACGGCTCATTGCCGTTTCTAAATTTTTACCAGTAAAAAAAAAGACCAGGTCAAAGGAGACCAAGCTTGACTTTGACCTGGTCAAACAAGCTCGGTCAGACTTTGACCTGGTCAGTTATGGTCAATCTTTGACCTTACAAAGATAGATATTTTCAAACCATTCAGATACTTAGCCAAAATCAATACTTCATACAAAAATTCATACACTTACAAAAATTTTCATACTCTAGTTTTCTTTTCTCGTTCTTACACTTAGCCAACAAAACTAAAAACTAGTTCTTACAATAAAGGAAAAAAAGATCAACTAGATAGTTTACCAGTTCATTTCTATCCTCGTCAGGGTCAATTGCTTCCTCGTTTTCATCCTCATGCATAAGTTCAGGAGAAAATGATCTAACCTCTTCTTTGTCGTCAGTAACCTCGTCTTTCGTTATGAGTTTGGGAGAATATGACCCAGCATCTGCTTTTTAAAGACCAAAGTCAGCTACCACAAGCAATATATCTTAAGCCAAACTATTCAGGTACAACTTCTAAGTAACATCACTTATTTGTTTCCGACGAAGGGACGATTTAATTTGGTTAGTTTGGTTCCTAAGAAGTACCCTTGAAGGCCTTCTTTCAAGTAAAGGGTCTCATTCGAACAACGCACTAGGAGAGAAGACTTGTATAACTTGTTGAATTTCTTTTTTACACAATCCAGGGAAGAAAATATCAAAGGTACTTCTCAGGAAGATAGGAACAAACTAACCAAAAAAATGGTCACATCATATTAAGATCCTCTTATAAAGCAAAATGTTGGGCATCCGAATGTTTCCTACAGGAGGAAAAAAGAAAAGAAAGCAGCGAAAGACCTGTGTTGTACTGCTACTACCAGATGCACAAAGTAAAGCTTTCAAAGGCCAAGGCTCATGTAAAACTACCAATGAGGAAATTCAAATAAAAAAGTAACGGAACTGACCTGTCTATTTAGATCTCTTGCCTTATTTGCATATTTGCGAGTATCAGCGGTTAAGCGATTCGACATATCAGTGACCTCTACAGTATAGAAAACCAAGAGTTATGTTAAAAAAGATAGATATGCTTAAGATATGCTGGGAAGCACAGGAGCTTAAGTTACACTACAAGTTAGAGCCAACGAAACAAGGGCGAAAAAACTACAACTATGTGCTCAGTGCCTTAACAGTTAGATACAGAACTCCTATTACAATGCAATTGCTCAATTTCTTATGGCACCCAGTAAATACTATTACATAGATCAATAATCCAGTGATCTTTAAACTACCACGCACCCATCACATCCATATAAATCCTTATCTCATCTACATAACGTTGTATCAAAGCAGAAATTTTCTAAATTCCCATTGCACAGTATCAGTGTCACATTAAAAGTGAAGAACGCAAAATAAGGTGAAACTTACGGTCCAATTTTTCACCAACACCAAGAACTTCTTGCACATTCCGAGTCATTATTTGGTGCACATTGTTAAGTAACATACATGAAAAATATAAGAACCAGATATAAGGAAATCCAGATATCAATTTATAAAAGAGGATACTGAAAAGTATAAGAACCAGTTTCAACTGACATTCTTGACGCATCATTCTGACCACTTGACATGACTGACTACCAGAGATAAACCGTCCTAACAGAATCAGAGTCTAACTTTGGACTAAAGTAAATGGTTTTGTTTAGGCCAGGCTAGGCGCCAAGGAGAACGACGCGTCTCACTAATACTCATATAAGAAATTAAACTAGAGACATGAGGGAAGGAAAGAATACCATAAGAAGTTGTAAATGGTGGGCAAGAAACATTGGAAGTTGAGGATCTCTTGAACTAACCACTCCATGGCCACTACTTCACACCTGCTAAACACATCGCTCCCAATCTGAATTGTCCTTTGCCTTACTCTGCACATATTTTGCAAACACCACCTGCAGTTAATTGAAGTATAGGAAATACATGGCTCTTTAATAATGCAATGTGACATGACAAATTTCCTTCATGTGACATAGATTGAAGTTGAACCACACATGCGAAAAATACAAAGATCAATTGAATTTCCTGGGGCGAGCAAATCCATGTGACAAAGTACTATCTTTTGTCACCATATTTAACTAGGTAATCAACAAGCCATGGCCCATGGGGAAGAAGTGTATAAAGTTGATTAAGCTGGTAAATAATAATTACCAGTTATACGGCTGATTTTCTTCAATTCTTGTGGCTAAGGTATGGCAAGCAATTCCAAGCAATTGAAGCTTTATTTTGTGTTGAAAGAAACCTTGGTTCAAAACTCTGTCCAAGAGGCTCACTCCTAAGAATACTGCCTCACACCTGATTCCTGCATAATTTATAATGTGACAACAAATCAGACAAACAGAATAATACAAGAATTTTGAGAAACTCGTGATCCTACAAAAATGTGAAACACTGCATAACCGGTTTTCCCTTTCTCACAGTCACATGGCAATTATAGGGCAAAGTACCCCAGAACCAGAAGTAATGAATGAACATTTATGGCTATAGGTACCACGTTGTGCGTCAGAGGTCAGAGAGTACAATATGTATGATCATATCAGCCTATTACATGGAGTTAATTGATTGGTTAAGTATTTATTACAAACTACTTACATCGATTATCCAGTTAACCATTGAACGCCTTTGTTGAAGAACAAGATTGTCGTATTCTGTTGTAGAGTAGTAATCGTCCAAGTAATCGTTAAGAATCACATGATTTCTTTCTCTACTCCTGAGCTTCTTGTAACTATCTTCGTCAATTTGATCTTCGAATCTCAAAAACTGTAAATCAACAGTAAAATAGTAGTTCAGATTAGACAAATTTATACCAATAAGTAATTAGGAATGCGAGAATGAAACTTACAGTGAGTTCATCGGAATCCTCTTGGTGGAATCGTGAGGAGTGAGATACAGTAGAGCTTAATCTAGAGAATTCCTTTGAGTATTGAAGCTAAAACGAGAAATAAGCAGTCGGATTAGATTACAATCAAATCTCACAATTGATTCTAGTTAAGGCACTTTTGTCTCATACCGACTGCAACATGTTATGGAAACTCATGAGAAAATTGGATACCTGAGAGCATCTCCTGGGATCAAGTTGAGGATCATGAAAACATCTAGCTC
>JAJJMA010050924.1:0-13311 GCA_023529015.1 Papaver nudicaule | reverse complement strand
GTTCCCTCGGTTTTGTTGTGTGAAATTTTTGCGTGATCCTAGATATAATTTTTCAGCTGCTATTGGCTACTTCCCATAGTTAAATATTCTCTTTCCGCCCGAGCGGTTCGTTGCGGCTATTACATCGTATTATGTTCGTTAGGTGGGTCCGCATGCCATGATGGTTTTATTGTGTGAGTTCCTCGTGTCATGTTCGCTTCCTTTATGTTTCTTCGGAACCCATCTGGATAAAACATTTTTCCCGATGGTTCCCTAAAAGTCTTATTTCTAGACACGGTATACAATTGGAAACCCTAAAATAAGTTTGCATATACTTTTTCAGTTATTTTCTGATTGCTAGCCGCCGCTTTGAAAAGTATTTAGGTTTGGAAGTTAATTAGCGTTTCTATGCTAATTTTGCCTTGCCAAGGTTTTGAACTCTTTAATGGATGACCTTATCACCTGATGCTGTGCTCAGAAAAACCTTTAAACATACTGAAGCCTTTAAGGTTCTTTAGATGTTTTAAGGTACAAGAGCTTCTTTTCGAAAAACAAGCTTTTGAAAATCTTTTGAAAGACAAGAAAATATGCCTAAAATTTGAAAACCCGAAAAATCACAGGCAAACCCTAAGTTGTTTTAATCATCCATGTTTCTAGCGCCAAACTGTACGAGTAGAAAATCTGCATAGGCTCATAAGGTACCCTATCCATCAGATCTACTCATACATACAGTAACTTTAAACGAGATTCAATGGTGCGAGGACCATAAGAACGATACCGAAGATAACAGAGTAACTATAATTCAAGACTAAATGTATAAAAGCAAAGGCTAATATGTATAAAGATTTGTATGTATTTCAATGTTGTGATTACACGGAATATAACCCTAAGGAACCAGAGGAGATACAGACCTAATCCCACTCTTGCCGCTTAGGTTCTACCCAGAAAGAATCCAACCCTTACAATGTTTTCCAAGCTCGCCTTATATAGGCCGAGCTTGGGTGGTTTACAGCTAATAAAGACAAGAGACTCAATCATGGTGGTGTCAGTCCTTGTCGAGTAAGGCGGTTTATTCGGTGGCGCTCCAAGGTTAATTATGGGGCTTCGGTCTCTTGGCGTGGTCCGAATCCTTTCCTTCCGGGCCTTTACTTCGTCTTCTTATGGCTTTTCTTCCTCTGATCTAGTCCGAGGCTTCGCTGCCGGTCCCCTTGTCATGGTTAGGCTTCCTGGATGCGAGACACGTGTCCCGAGGGGTTTTACCCTCTACAGGTCTAGTACCAAGCGTGAGTGGAAACACGTTATGGGTTCGAACCCCATAGCTTTAAATTTTTGAAAAAAAGATGAACAAATGAAATAAAGGGGTTAAAACGGATGATTAAGCAGAGTCACCGAGTTGACTCAGATGAGTTGGCTATCGAATTAAACGGACCGAAAATTCGGGGATGCGAATTATCCGCGAATAAAGCGGATGTGCCATAATAATCGCGACTTTGATACATGGTTAGAAAAGGACGCCGATTAAAGCGGGAAAACGACAGTTCGCGACTATTCGCGAATAATTCGTCAAAAAGACGTGAATTTGCTAACTAGGTCAGAGAGACACACTAAAACGGAAGTTGGATGAACCTTGTTAGAAATAGTTCCACATCCCCTATCAATGTGAAGTTAATGGGCCTTAAAAATAGTTCCACATCCCCTGGATCATCTGTACTGTATTTGTGAAATTAACGGGCCTTTGGCAATCCTATTCTTACGGACCATTTTTCGAGGATAGTTAGGCGCATGAACTTCTAAGATGGTATCACAACTAGATTTGGGTGGTGTGAACTCAGAGATCAAGGTGTAGTGTTGTATCTTCAAACTCCAAGATGGTTGGATTTTAGAAATAGTCTCCAAGCCGGTTTTGGAAATTTTTTATATTTTTTAAAATTACAGAGAAATATGGTTAGGAACTTTTAAAAAGAAAAAATTAGTTTACAAAATGTACAATATCCTCCAGGTGGAAAAGAATTTGTTTATCGGTGTACCCTTACAAAATATCTTATTGAGAACAACACAAAACACTAGCATAAAGCTTGTTTAACGACTATCGACAAATCCTCTTGATTTTTTGCCTCCCGTCATGAACTTTCACATTTCTTTCCCACCACAGCTCCCATATAATGGCGTAAAGAACTGAATTACAAATTCAAACTTGAAATTAGACAACATGTCAAATGATCAAAGAATTTATCTGGTGTGTCATGCTTTGCAGAAGAAATCCAAAGCTTCTTAGAGTTCGGCCATTCACAACTCAAGAACAAGTGATCACTTGTTACCGCCTCCCCGTTGCACAATGAAAACAAAAATTTGAAACCAAAATATAATATTTAAGCTATATTGAAGCATGTTTGTGAAGAAAACACCCACAAAGCCTCCGGCTGTGGTACAACGGTCATCCTATATATTTGGCTCCACAACCAAAACTTCTTGGCTCCGACAGTAAAATACACGCGGATGCAGTGAAGGACAAATTATCACGAAGCCATTGCAGTGCCATCCAATATGATAGCCAAAATCAAAATTTTAGCGTAATTTCGAGATGGGTTATGTTACGCTATTTCCCATGGAACATTTATAATACAGAGTGAACCTTGCTTTTAAGAAGAAATGTTCTTGGAACTAGTGGTACGCATAACTGGTAGGTTCATTTCTGGAGGGCCAGTGTTGAAAACTCCTACACATACAAAATTGAAATACTAGCTAGTAATTTGATGATCTAGCATTAAGATTAATAATCCAGGAATGGAATCCATTAACTAGAAGAGAAGAAATATCTCTCAGAGAGAGTTACAGACTCAACAACTAACATTAACTGAGGAAATGAAAGAAAACATAATATAAAAGAGACAACAGAATAAATCGTACAGTGACAGGCTGTCACAATATAACCAATGAGAAGAGAACATACATACTGGCACACTCTGGACCACAGATAACAATGAAACATGAGTGATCTTCACTGTTGAGTCATGGGCTCCGCTATTAGCCCCCCTCAAATTGATGTGGGATGGCAGAACTCTCAATTTGTTTCTCAAATAGGCAAAGCATGGACCAGATAGACCCTTTGTAAAAATATCTGTAACTTGGTCTATTGTAGAAATATAGGATACCTGCATCTGTTTATCCTGAATCAATTCACGCACAAAGTTGAAGTCAATGTGAAGATGCTTCATTTTTTAATGAAAGACAGGATCAAAAGAATATGAGATAGAGCTAATTTTATCACACTTTAATGAAGGACAAACACGTAAAAACAAATTCTGCTCTTGAAGAAGCTTGCAAATCCAAATAACCTCAGTTGCTGAATTAGCCAGACTTCTGTATTCTGCTTCAGTTGAGGATCTAGCTAGGGCTTTCAATCTTTGATATCCTATAGGATATTGAGAAATCCGTATCCGATAGTGTTAGTGTTATAGGATATCCGATATCCGATAATATCCTATAGGATATCAAAAATCAAATCCGATAGTTTTAGCGTTAAGCTATCGAATATCGTATATTTATCCGATAATATCCAATTAGAAATGAACGGTTAAGATCGTGGTTACTAAGATCTCAACGGCTACCTCAAGCCCAATTCTGTCCATTATGTCTCGATATAAAAACACCCTTCCCATCTCAATCTATTCTCAACGGTCCATTCTCGTCCATTTTGTGCCGAGGACGATAAAAGTGGCAACAATGTTATAGATGGGCCGGTGTTTATTAAGAATAAGAGGGGAAAATTACAAACACAACCCTATACTTATCGGATATCGGATGTTATCAATCGGATAAGGGCTAATCCGATTCCGATAGGTTAAGGAGAAATATCCGATAACAATATCCGATACGATATCCGATATCCGATATAACGGATAATATCCTATAGGATCTCGAATAATCGGAAACGGATATCGGATATCGGACTATTATTGACAGCCCTAGATCTAGCTACTGTGGACTGTCTCTTACTAGACCATGATACTGGATTGGAACCAAAAAATATGCAATAACCACCTCTGCTCCTCCTTGTATCAGGATTTCCAGCCCAATCAGCATCACTAAAACCATGCACTACTGTTAAACCTTTAGTAAAAAGGATGCCAAAACCAAGAGTATGCTTGGAGTATCTGTGAATTCTTTTGCCTGCAGTCATGTGATTAGTGGTTGGACTTTGCATATGTTGACAAACTTGATTCACAGATGTAGATGGTGGATTTTAGAATATAGGCAAAAATGTAAAACAACATAATGGACTTAGAACAAGTCCATGATAAATAATAATATTTTGCATCACCCTAAAAAACATGATAAAATCATAACACAACCAGGAGAGCGGGACTACTGCAACGACCCTGGTTGTTAGACAAGGATGTTTAGGCAAGCACCATCTGATGGTCATACGCCCCTTGTTATGCTTGGCCATTACATGGTCAAGCTTTTTCCTCTTTGGTCAGCACCATCTTATGGTCACATGCCAAATGGTAATGAGACAGGAGAGCAGGGCTGCTACAACGACCATGATTAGACGAGGATGTTCAGGCCAGCACCATCTTATGGTCATACACCGCCCTTGTTGTGCTTGGCCATTACATGGTCAAGCTTTTCCCTTTTTGGCCAGCACCATTTTATGGTCACATGCCAAATGGTAATACATCCGGGAGAGCAGGACTACTGCAACGACCTTGGTTAGATAAGGGATATCTTGGCTAGCACCATCTTATGGTCATATGCCACCCTTTGTTATGAGTTCTCTCTGGCCACTAGGCAAAATTCTACAAGGGATAGCGCTGGCCATCCCAGGCCAAAACACAAGGGATGGCGCTGGCCATCCCAGGCCAAAGCACAAGGGATGGCGCTGGCCATCCCTGGCCAAAGTACATAAGGGATGGCTAGCGCCATCCCTGGTCAAAATTCATCAAATGCTCGAGGGATGGCGCTGGACATCCCTAATCAAATTACTCAAGGGACAGCGCTGGCCATCCCTAGGCCACCAGGCCAAGCAAAGCAACATGGGATGGCGCTGGCCATCCCTAGGCCACTAGGCTAAGCAAACTAATATGAAGATGGCACTAGCCATCCTTTAGGCCACTAGGCCAAGATTCACTGGGATAGCACTGGACACTTGGTCAAACCTAAGTCATAATGATAAGCTGAGATATCCCTGACCGCTTGGTCAGAATAAGCTTGTAGGAAGTGCCAGCCTATGGTACGCTTTGGTCGTCTGTGGCCAAGTCAATTCTCATGATTTGTTCTGCTTATATTTCATGTAATAGAGGTTATCTCATGATAATACTTCTTTAGCCAAACACATGTTTGAGACATTTCTTAAGTATCCATATTCTCCAAACACGAAGATAATCTCACATCCTTATAATAAGTATTGCTAAAAGTCTTAACATCCAGCGATGGCAAGGTCAACAAAGTCAGTACGAACTTACTCGAACGAAGAGTTACATGCACTATTCAACAGATATGTCAAAATGTTTCACACATGGGGGGAGTTACATTAGGGTTTTGGTCTGGCGGTCTACGACAGTTGTGGTGTGACACCCACTTAGAAAGAGGTTATACTCGGGGGACTACTGGGTTAATCAGTAGTGGGCATGACTGGCAGTTAAGCTATCCCTACGGGAGTAACTCCATCTATAGAGGGTAAAGCACCTTCGGGACACGTGTCAAGATCAGAGGGGCTGAGAGCATCAGTAAAATGTCATGGTTGTACTCCGAATCAGGGACAGCAAAGATATCACGAATAAAAGCTAGGCGAGAGAAGATCGGCACAGATGACTCGAGGACAAGGACACGAGGCACCGAAGACATCTTCGGGAAGAACTCACCGAAGGAACCGCCTTACTCGACAAACTCTGACATCTCCATGATTGAGTTGTTTGTCTTATTAGATGTAATCCACTTCCAACTCGGCCTATATAAGGCGAGCTCGAGATTCATTGTAAGGGTTGGATTTTTGGTGTGACCTTTGGTCGTGAGAGTGAAACTAGGTTAGCTTCTCCTCAAACCTCTAAGCATCATACCCGTGTACTAATACTTAAAATGAAATGCAATCTGTTGTTATGCTTTTATTTATCACTGTTGTTTATAATGATTAGCTTCGATATTGTTCTTATTCTCTTCGTACCAATGCATGATCCGTATATTGTATCCAAGTCCATAGTTAGACTAATAGATCTTGTGGTTGTCGAGTATAAAGTGCTTATGCAGATTTTATACTCACACAGTATGGCGCTAGAAACAGGGACTGATTAAAACAACTTAGGGTTTGCCTGTGATTCATGGTTTTCAATTTCTTTGGGGAAATTTTTTCTAGGGTTTTCAAGCTTTCCTTTAAAACTATATTTTCATTATGAGATCCACCACCTTAGGTGTCTAAAGATCTTAAAAGCTTTAGCACGCTCAAGGGTTTTGAGCAAATGATCAACATGATAAGATCGATGTTTCTTCAAGGAATCCAAGCCTTGAAGCGCAGAGATCCGATCAAGAGCATAAAAACTTTTCCAAAAATGCAAAAGAACCTCGACAAAATATCGAGGAAAAGTAGCTTTCACTTTGGGATCATTCATTACAATTCCCAGGAAATACCCTTAAAATCTTGAGTACTATTTATGTTGTGGAAAACAGTCTAGGGCTATTTTAGGGTTTCTATACCATATCTATATTAGGAAAAAGGCCTTGCAGCTTTCGTACTCAGAGTTCAGATTCGAGAAAAACTAGGACATCTTAACAGAACCACCATATTTGCGATGTTTTTTTAGAAAACCCAAAAAAAAAAAAAAAAAAAAAAAAAACGGTTAGGATCTGAATGGTACACGTATAATCAATCCTGAAACCTTGCACGTCAGAATTTGTTACGCATACTAGGGTACATGTCAGACCTAGTACACTGCACCAGCCGCCTTGGACCTCACAGGTTTTCTGCTTTTATAGGTCACTATCAACATGGCTTCGGAATCTGATCAAATGTCGAAGCAAAGAGTAGGCTCTTCGAGGCACAACACCATATTTTCAACTAGCAAAGGACTGCCAGAGGTAGAAGCAAGCACAGTCCAACACATGGAGCGTATAAACGAGGACGAAGTACAAATAAAGGACCTAGGACCAGATGGGGAAGGATTCCCAGTAGGTGACGAACCGCCTCAGCAGCAAATTCAAGAGGAAGATGGGGAAAACAACGAGGACGAAGGCGAAGATGACATCCCGAATGAAGTGTTGCCAGCGCATCAACCCACCGAAGAAGAAACTACAAGGGCTGCACAGTTCAGAAAGCTACTCCAGAAGAACAAGAAAATAAGGAAACTAAAAAAGCAATTAGCCGAGGCAAATAAAAAAGCTGCAGAGAAGTCTGCGTTAAACTACAAAGGGAGCAGTGAGGGACACTCTCTCCCACACTCTATATCACGATCCAAGGGACACTCGGTGTCAAAAAGCAACACCCAGATCAAGGGAGACCCCAAGGACAATGGGATAGTGATCTCGAGCAGAAGAACTGAACCTAGTATACGCCCGAAGGGCAACAACATACACTTGGTATACGAAAATGAGCAGGCGAGGAAGGAGGCCGAAACACAAGCATTACAGCAAGTCATGATGGAGCGAATCAAAACGCTCCAAGCAGAACTCTTCGATAACAGGATTCAGTCAACTGATAAGGTAAAACTGACTCAAGCAATCAATGACGTCAACCGTTCACCACTAAGTCCCGAACTTCTTGCCAAGGCCATATCAGTAAAGTGCACCATGCCAATTTTTACATCAATCTTCGACGGGGCAGGAGACCCGACTCTACACATCAAAATGTACCTGCGAGTATTTCTGGCTTGGGCAGACAAAGATGAGGTGCTTTGCAAATATTTTCCTTCCAGCTTGAAAGGAGAAGCCTTGGCTTGGTACGATAACCTGACAGCTAGCTCGATCTCATCCTTCGAAGAACTATCTAAAGTATTCATACTTTATTTTCTATACAACAACTCATCGAAGCCAGGAGTGGAGAAATTGTTCAGCATTAGAGTCAAACCCGAAGAATCCATTAAAAGCTTGACAGACAGATGGACTACCCAGTGCGTGGAGGTAGGATTTGGGGCCTCAGAAAAAGACAAGGTGCGAGCATATCTAAACACACTCGACAAGAATCATCCATTGTACGATAGGCTTTTCTCCAAGAACGTAGAAACATTACAAGACCTTCGGAAATATCAAAAGGAGTGGATCACTTTGGAGGAAATCAAGAAGCAAGCAACTCAAGGGAAGGAAAGCATCTCTAAGCAAGTGCACTACATATACAACTTATCACTTGAAGAGCGAGATCACGCCATGAGCAATCAAGCAGGAGATTTTTCAAAAAGAAAAAGGCAAACGATAACGGGAGATATGGAAACGAAGGCAAATACGGTGATGGGAGATATCACGATAATAGAAAATACAACGACGGCAGAGGACCTGACTCTCGGGGAGAATTCGAAGGCAATAGCACTCAAAGAGGACACGAAGGAGGCAGAAAGTTCGGTGTCCCAAGGTCGGGATTTCCCGCATTCCAAGATAGAAAGCTGCCAAAGCTGTGTGTTACCATCGAAGACGCCCTACGAAGTATCGAACAATCCGAGCAGGCAAGCGAGATGAGATACCCAAGGAGCAGGGGAAACCAGCCGAAGCATACTCGGAACTCGATAGATTACTGCCAATTCCACAAATTTTATGGGCACACAACAGAGGACTGCGTCACGGCGCAGGACCAGATTTACTTCTTCATTTCAAAAGGAAAATTCAAGCACTTCCTAGAGCTACCAAAACCTCCTCCCAGCCAGCCATAGCCAAAAGAAGAAAAACAAGTGGTGTATGTAATAACGATCGACCGAGACATTCCAAGGTTCAGCGACTGCAAATCAATAGTTCATGCCAACATCTGCAGGCGAAGCTTCGAAGGTATCCATACTGAGAGAATTCACAAAAGAGATTTTGAAGGAAAGGAGATATTGAGCATAGCCACGAAAGGGCACCTCGAGGAATGACAGAAGCAGCCAGTCTTATTTTCTGCAGCAGATATCCCCGACAGAGGAATCACACAATGACCCTCTAGTTATCACACTACACATCGAGGAGTCGGCCATGCCTAGAATATTGCTAGACTCGGGAAGCTCTGTCGACATACTCTTTGGGAGAACATATGATAAGCTGTTCGGAAAAAAATGTTGCTTTGGTACCCTCCTCGTACAATGTTTATGGTTTCAATGGAAAGCCTTTGATGCCGAGGGGAGAGCTATCCTTAACAATCCACATAGGAAAACTAGAACTTCCAATGTCATTTTGCGTGGTCAACATAGACTCTCCTTATAAAGCCATTGTGGGAAGACCCTGGCTACATAACATCATGAGAGTAGCCTCCACACTTCACAGAAGAATCTGATTCCCAACACCACTCGGAATCGCAAAAATACTAGGTGATCCAACTGAAGCTCGTGTATGCCACGAAATTGATGTTCAAGCGAGGGAGCATCCGAGGCAGGATTCCCCAAACCAAGCCAAACACCCAAAGATAACAGAATCCTGCATAAAGGAGTTCATAGCTGAAGTCTAAGCTGGAATGGCTGGCACCACTATGAGAAGCCCCGCAGTCTGCAAGCTAGGCACTCTCCCTATCAATAAAGGAAAGGGTCATTGCCCCGAAAACATGGAGCAATTTCTTGTGGAAAGCAGTAAGGTACTAATGCCAAGCGAATCAACGAATAAATCAACCTCGAGTAGCGCTGGAAAGGATACTCTGGAGGAGCAACTCTGGGCCAGACCATATGTGATCGAAAAGGCACTCGGAAACGATACTTACAGCCTAGTTAATCTCGAAGGTCAAAGACTAAGCACCCCAGTGGAAGGAAAGAACCTGAAGCACCTTAATTAGAGCTTTATATGTAAGCAACACATAATAAATGTCATTATTAGAATGAAAGAATAAAGGAAGCAGCTTGACCTGTTGTAGTTAAAAAAATATTGCACTCCTCGATGCACTGAACTTCGATTCAAACTCCAGATCCTACTCGGATAGGCAAAAGTCCTACCCGAATAGGCAAATCTCCCCATAAAAAGCAAATAGGCCACGACGCCATATCTCCCCTAGTGCCTTGACGCAATCAAAAGGCCTTGGCGCCAAGGCCCAGATGCCAAAATTAAAAAGATAGCAGGCACAAAGCCGATGTTCATATATGCCGTAAGGTCCCTGCGAGCTATATGACACAGTCTTCTACCCACAAGACACCCCGTTAGCGGTGGGGTACTCTGTATCTAAGCTATATAAGCTAGTGACGCATTTGGACCCACTACCACACGACCATGAGGACCTCTCTTTTGAGGCGTCGAGGGGACGATAAATGGGATTAACATCTACCTTTAAAGGTGGATGGAACCCCGAGGCAGCTAATTTGCTTGCATTCACGGGAATGATAAGCGAGTTACGTAGCCAAGGATCTCCTCTAAAATCAAAAAATAGCCTCGATGAGGGGCTGCCGAGAAACAGATGGGTCGAATTCTAGGCCGTGATAGGAGAATAGTACCATGTCTAAGCTCTAGCCTTGACCGTCACTCCCCCATTGTGCTAATTTATTATCGAGGCACATCATAGCAGCTACCCACCATAAGTTTCCTACTTTACTTGGGATAAATGGATTATCAGAACTCCCTTGGAGGATACCTAGTATCCTCGATATATATCCAACATACTGAGGCAAAACGGTACCTATAGCCTCGATAGCCAATGTTTGCTTTAAAACAGGCAAGTAGCTGAAAGCCTTTGGGAAGGGTGATCCGTAAGCCCCCACTAGATTGGTTTACTATCTCCCACGTCGAAGTAAGCCCTGGAATTGCACCTCAAGTTACCATTAGGAGCCTAGAATATTGCAAGGTCAACTTCGTGCCCGACCACGAAGTTCCAACGGGAAAACATAAAAAGAAAAAAACCTTGCTCAAGCAAAAATCTTCTTTATATATATATTCAAAATATCACACAATCACAAAATATGAGAGACAAGTGGCATAGGAAGTCTATCCAAAAAACAAAGACAAAAGCAAAAAGACTCGCTACTACATCTTGGGAGAAAGTTCGCCAGTCACAGCATCATGACAAGGGGTAGGGAAAATTTTCATCGAACCCCACAGTTCCTTATCAACTTCCAAGTCCTCTTCATAAGTCCGAAAGCCGGAAGGGTCTGATTTCAAAGGGGTACCCTCCCTCTTATGCTTAGCATCCTCCTCATCCTCACCATCGCTATAAGCTGCTGTAGATGGTGAAAAATGAGAGAGGGACAAGATTGTAAAACACTCTCTAACCAGGCCTAACCTAGAGGCAATTGCCTATTCAGGCACATCTCTATAGCTCAGAATCCAACCCGTTCTACGATCTGAATAAACTCTCTATGAGTTCTCTCTTATAACCCCCAGTGGAGAGGATGATATCATAGTGCAGTACTGATAATCTCACCAACACATTAAACCCATTAATCTGCTTCATGTCGACATCGCCTCGAATTCCTCGGCATTAGAACCAGATCACTATATGGTACATGGTGAAGAATTAAACAGAGACGCATCCTCATGGATTTCCTCTTTATACGACTCAACATTCGAGTCTTAATGAAAACCTCAGGAATATCGAAGTTCTAGGCCCGTCCAGAACTCCCTGAGAAGCATACAACAGCCTAAACAGGCTTAAACATACCTCATCCCAAACTCAGGATGGTCTAACATACCATGGATAAACACGCCATGACTTCAAGTATGTTGTAGCGTAAACACGCACACACCATAACCAAGGCATAGCCAGCACGCACCAGCTGCAACAAAGTTGACCTTGGTCAAATGCCAAAGTCATAGCGCCATATAGCATGGCACCACGGACCATGAGCCACCATGAGTTCACGAGAAACTAGCCTCGGCCAAAGGCCAAGGTCGTGGCGCTATGATAACGAGGCTAGCACTAAAGTGCTTTAGAAGTTAGCCTTGGACAAAGGCCAAGGCCGTGGCGGCATGAGCCATGGCGCCATGATAACGGGTTAGCGCTAAAGCGCTTTGGAGGTTGGCCTTGGCCAAAGACCAAGGCCGTAGCCCCTTGGGCTATGGCGCCACAAGCCATGGCGCTATGAACTCCTGGCCTTGGCCAATAGCCAAGGCCACTCCTATACTTGTGTCCTGGAGGCACCACACTCACGTTGGTCATGACAATCAGTCATACGACTCTACTCAGACTCAACTCAACTCAACTACGCAATATCTGTGTATCACTCGAGACATCAAAACATCACACGGGGGGATAACTTTAGGGATATTGGTCTGGCGGTCTACGGCAGTTGAAAGAAACTGATGGAGATACTGGACAATTACGAGAAGATGGCGCGAGTGGACATGTTCTACACAACTTAGGCAGTTACGGAAACCAACCCATGTCCTCCACTCCTCCACTCTTCCACGACTTCCACCTTATATGTCGAGAGATCAGGGTGAGTTCAAAACTATAAATAGAGGCCTCATCTATCTTCCAAGGCAGATCATCTTTCCAGAAACAACCAGATGTCGAGAGATCAGGGTGATTTGTTAAGTAGATTTCCGTATGACCTGGATTTGACAATCCGAAGGAAGTCATCTTATTTATGGTAAACTGATAGAGGACAGTTACACCATAAGTCAACAGTTTTGGTTTAAAACCCAGTATTGCTGACAAAAGCCTTTGGCATCGGTCAAAGCAACTCCTAGGCCTGTAAAGGACGTGAGCTAGGGGAATCAAGTGCGTGACGATCTGTGGGGGATCCAGAGATGTAAGGAAGGCGACAGTAGCCAATTCGCTTGGAGGGCTTGAGTTGGTCTCTGCTACATCCCAGACCGAAGTCTTATAGTAGGCTAGAGTTTGTAGTCAGTTTGTACTGGGCGGTGTTCAAAACTGGACGAGGTCCCGAGGTTTTTCTGCAAGGCAGTTTCCTCGTTAAAAAAACGTTTGGTGTCTTGTGTGCTTTTCCCTTTCCGCATTATAACTCTGATTTATAATTAAAGCACCAAGTAGTACGTTATTACCTAACTGTCGAGATTACTCCAGTTAGAGGTTTGGATATTGATTTTTGAGATCGTCCAAACTCTTTACCATAAGACTCACGAGCCAAAACGAAAAGTTGGTAGTATTTCGGTACCCCTTCTTTTTCAGTTGGTATCAGAGCAGGTTAACACACTAAAGACGTAACTGTTTGTGTTTAACTAGGCTTGTGAGTCATGGACCAAAGCGTAAGAGCTTGTAACGTACCACCAAAGTTCGATGGCACAAAC
>JAJJMA010050919.1:0-11684 GCA_023529015.1 Papaver nudicaule | reverse complement strand
GACTCGATCTTTTCGTTGAAGATTTGCTTGAGTCGATGACACTCGCTGGTGGGATGATTGACGAATCGATGAAAATGACAATACTTGGGATCAGTCATTTCTTGTGCCGTAGGCTCCCTCCGCACAGGAGGTAATTTGACAGCACCATCTTGAATCCATGCTTCCAGGAGCTCTATCACTTCATCCATAGTACATGGGAAATCAGGAATCTTAGGAAATTCCCTTTGTTGTCGCGGTGCCTTTGGTGCAGGAGTATTAGCTGGGACCCGTGCCGAAGCTTGAGGTTGGGCTGGAGCTGCACGTTTCAATTGCGGGGCCTCAGAAGTAGGCGCCTTCCTCTTGACACCTTCAGTGATAGCATGAACTGAGTGAAGAGAGTTATATTGCTTGTTGACGAGCCGTTTGCTGGCACGTGTTTCACCACGACTTTTTTCGGCTTTTAAAGGCCTGGGCCTTTCTAGTAGAGCAGGTGCAGTAGTGGCGGATCGTTTGGCGGACTTATGGAGCTTGGTGAAATTGTCGATATCCAAATTCTCCAACAAGGCGCGATATACTGGTATCATTCCATTGATGCAAAGCTCCACCAACTGTACCTCTGTCACATTTGGATCATTGCAATCTACTGAACGAGTTCTGAATCTCGTTACGTAATCATCTGGATGCTCATTGTTTCGTTGATAGAGTCTCCCCAAGTCAGAGAGAGTGAGTTGCTCGGACACGAAGAAATATTTCTTGAGGAAAGCATTAACCATTTGGCTCCAGCTGAGAATGCTATTAGGAGCTAGGTTATTATACCAAGTATATGCTTTTCCTGTCAGGGATTTCGAGAATTCCTTGAGACATACAACTTGATTTCTTTCATGTATTCCCAATGATTCCAGGAAGCGAGAGATATGTTCTCGGGCATTCCCAATACCATTATACATGGAGAATGAAGGCGTGACATACCCTTCAGGAAGAGATTCCCGCTGAACTTCAATTGGATACGGAGGTTGATGACGATGAAACAAGTCTGAATTCTCCATGCTCCGAGCCTGCAAAAGGTTCAGCAAATCTTCACGAGTAACAAAGTTGTGTTGAAAACCCGTGCTTGGCTCACGTGTGGTGTGGACACAAGTGTCTTGATCATCAGGAATAACATGAATCTGAGAAGGACCCGCCCTGTTAGAATGAGCTGGGGAATCCGTACGTGTAAACCCTGGATTTGTTGGAGGCGTTAGCTTCTCTGAGAGAGATCTCAAACACGTCAGCAACTCCGTCTGGGTTTTCGCCATATTATTTTGACTCAAGGCTAGATCTTGTTGGGTCTTCATGAGATCCACGATGCTAGGTGAGTCTTCAGTACTCCTTGTTTCTCCAGTGCGGGGCCCAAAGAGGAAAGCTTCTGTGCGGCTTGAGATAGGAGTGTAAGGAGTAGGAGAGATAGTGGTGTTGGTAGTCCCCACCATATGAGATAGGGGGACGTGATATTGGATAGGATAGGCGTGGTGGAACTCACCAGAGGAGTTGACACGCCCAAGGGAGAGTTGGATAGGGTTGATCCTATCTGGGATGAGGTAGACACGAAATTAGGGTTCCTGTTTGGGATAGAGCTCACGGTTTGGATGGTGGGACCAGCAGATGAGCTGGTGGCGTTCCTATCTTGGAGAGTGGTGGTCCCCATACCAAAGGATAGGGGGGACGTGTTAGCATAGGATAGGGATGAAGTGGACTAAGGATGGACGTCCATTTAGGAGGGAGATGAGGTTGGCCCCACTTGAGTTGAGGGAACCATGAAATTAGGGTTTTGAGACGTGATAGGGTTCACGTTTTGGCAGGTGTAATAATTCACATAAATTCTCTATTAAGAAACTAGCCTCTTGACTTACTGGTTTTTCGTAGGTGGTGAAACTCTGGATGCGTCGAGGTGGTTTGGTGGCCTTATGGTGCGGGCCTTCAGTCCCCAGTCCTCTGTTGACAGAGTTATCTCCCATCTCAGCGTATTGCCCGGCTATTGCATAGAGTTGTTGGAAGGCGCGGGGCTGGAAGCTCCCCATTAATTCTTGAAGACGTGGCTCCATCCCTCTTATGCAAATCTCCACCAATTGTGACTCGTTTATCTCCCTATTATGATAATCCAAAGCTTTGGCTCTGAATCTGTGTACGAAATCTTCTGGATCCTCCTCTTCTTCCTGATAAGTCTTTACCAGATCTGAAAGACTAACTTGGTTAGGAATGGGAGCATTATTTGTGGGAGCGGCATTGATAGTGGCCCCCACAATATGAGGCGTGATAGCAAGTGGCAAAGGCAAAGTAGGGCCCAAACTGAGAGAATGGGTGATGGTAGGAGTGAAAGGAGGAGATGGGTTGGGTCCCACTAGAGAGGGGACGCCATTAGGGGTGATAATAATCACGTTTTTGGTGGTTGGACCAGCAGTGGCGTCTCTGACATGATTGGTTATCCCTGCAGCACAAGATAGGGACATGTTGGAACAGGATAGGGATAAGGTGGACCCCTGCTGGACGTTCTGGAGAGATGAGGATGAAGTAGGCGTGGTGGATCCCACCAGAGGGGATGACACGCCCAAGGGAGAAGGGGATAAGGTTGGCCCCCTCTGAGTTGAGGCAGGAGCAAAATTAGGGTTAGGGTTTGAGCTCACGGCTGGATTTGTGGGCCCAGAGGTGATGGCGCCACTTATTGGAGTATTTGTGACCCCACTTGCAGGTAAACTCGTGGGGACACTAGGGTTACTTGGAGAATTAGTATTCTCTGAGCTCTGCCTCCTGGTTTCAACCATATCTTCTTAAAACTGAGATAATGACCTCCCACTGTGGTCGCCAAAATGTTTTAGGTATAAAACAAATAAAGGAATCTGAGGGGTAAAGTATGAAGTGCAATGATGTAATGAAAGATTGTGATGAATTCGAGAGGTCAAGATCGAACAAGACTCGCCTAAACCAAGAAATGGCCGTTCGAGTATTGCTTCAGTTACAAGAAGAGGATTTTAGGGTTGGTTTAGGGAGGGAAGCAGAGAAAGATGAGATCAGAGAATTGCTATGATATTCTGTGATATTGAGGTAAATATTGCTAGATAAGGATGAATATTCAGTTCTCACTAGATAATAAATGCTGAATGAGAAGAGTTAATCAATTATCGATAAGATAGACTTGATTGAACTTGCACTGAACGTGTTGGATGAGAATGAGATGATTTCCCAAACTGGTCGAGTGACCTATTCATAGCAATATATTCTCAACTGATCTCGTAAGAAGTGGAAGTAGTGGAAGAGTGGGAGTGAGGAAAGAGTGGGGTCAGTTGTTAAGAGTCTTGCGCCTAATATTAGGGAAGACTAACAACCCACTACCTTATCCCATCTTCTCAGCAACGTTCACACGACCTAGTTATCTTTCCCGTTAAGTGATTGTGCCGTTGCAATCACACGTGACGTAGACCGCCAAACCAAAACCCTAAAAGAATATCCCCCCATGTAACTAAATCTTGATTCTCGTAAGATTTGTTAAATATTTGTTAAGTCAAATATGACTAAGTGCAAGTCGTACCAATTACTTGGTAAACTTAGGACTTTGCGATAAGATAGAGATTAAGCGATAAGCTTTGAATATCTCTTTAAGATTTGGTTTAAGGATTGAGCCGGGCAATCGCCATTTAAACCTAATAAGATAAATCTAAGGGTTGAGCTAGCAACCGCCATTAGATAAGATAAGATAAGTCTAAGGATTGAGCTATGCAATCGCCAATTAGACCGAGAGGATTTCAGCAACTCTCTGTGGCAATAGTCAAATAAATACGACTTTCGTCTTGCCATAAATAAGGGAAATTAATTTGTGGCATGTAATGCACCAATTCCCTGAATAATAAAGACATATGAATGTCCAAAATAATATGAATCATAGCCATGAGCCATGATTAAGAATTATAGCACTGATTTATAGAAGCAAGTCTATAATCAGGAAAAACAGACGAATGATGCTATCACGGCGTAGCCATCATCAAGAATGCATAAGCATTGCCAATATAAGACCTAAAGATAGGCCACAATAATTATAATAAACCATATTGCATGGTATAATAATCTTATTAAGAAGTTAGGCATAAGGCGTAAAGTATGAGCCACAACATTTATGTTATTTTCGGATTTCTGGACAGTTTGCATGTTGTCCATTAGTAAAATCACCCAGGACAGCCCAAAATAGATAAAAATCTGAATTTTTAGTATGTTATAGGAAATTCAGAGAGGAAAATATTTCGTGAAGGAAGCATCTTCAAATTCCTTATGGATTGGGCTCTAAAAATCACGCCATGAAGAAATACGTGAGCTGAACTGCCAGATTTCCGAATTTGATTAGGAAACTAGAGTATTATGGACTAAATAAAATCCATAATCCTCTAGGACTTGGATCAGTGAAGCCCATAAGTAGAGGGAGGCTAGGAAGAGGTAAACCCTAGTTCAAAGGAGGCAAGGCTAGCCGTGAGGGAAGAGGACAATCACGGGCCTCCATAAGTTCAAGCGAGGGAAAACAATAAGACCCCCACAAATTAGGCGAGAGCCAACTATAAGGCCCCCATAAATTAAGCGAGGGCATGATTATGAGGCCTCCAATATTTGGCCAAGGCATAATCTTGGACCCCCAAGAGTTTGGCCAAGGTAATAAACGTGGGCATCCAAAGTTGAGGCGCGCTAAAGATAATGGATATCCAAAAACTAAGGCAGGGGAGAATCATGGGCCTCCAGGGATTAGGCAAGGGAAGATGCATGGGCATCCAAAGATGAGGCGAGGCCAACACCATGGGTACCCAAAGTTTAGGCGTGGCCAAACTTTAGGCTTGGCCGAAGTTTAGACCTGGCCAAGTTATGGCCGTGGATAAAATATAGGCATGGCCAAGTATTGGCGCGGCCAAAAATAGGGCGTGGCCAAGCATTAGGCTTGGCCAAAGATTGGACGTGGCCAAGCATTAGGCTTGGCCAAAGGTTGGACGTGGCCAAGCATTAGGCTTGGCCAAAGGTTGGACGTGGCCAAGCATTAGGCTTGGCCAAAGATTGGACGCGGCCAAGGATAGGACATGGCCGAGTTTAGGTCTAGCCAAGGATTGGCGTGGTGGAGTTTGAGCGTGGCCAAGTCTTTGGCCAAGGCCAAGGCTAGGCGTGGCCAACCGTGTACTCCTAGGGTTTTGGCTCGAGCATGAGCTAGGCTAATGCGCATGCATAGGTATTTTAATACGTAGGTCAGGGATATGGACCATGCTACTAGGCTAGGGTCGCGAGATATCAAAATATGGCTAATAGCAGCCAAATATCTTATCCCTACTATAAAAATAAATTCATACCTTATCTCGCGCTATTCCAGGATGCCAGAGATTGATGCGAAATTACTCCTGTGACCTCGTCGCCAAAAACCACCATCAACATTAAGTCCCCTGCGCAGCATGGAACCTTGAGTGTTCCAGGGTGAGCACCAAGTTGATGGGCCAGCTACATCCGCATAGAAGCCTTATCCACGAACATGGAGTCCAAACAGGGCCTAAAGGCCAACCCCACTCAAGCAACATCCAGAGAGTCCTGATCAAACCAAAACTCTCCCAAAACCGTGCGTGATATATCTCTGGGATAAACACCAGTTAATAACTTTAACGGGTTGAACCTTATCTCCCCAGCTAGTAGCAGCTCCGTGACGACTCCTTCAAGTGCTAATCAAGTCCCCAATCCATTTGCAAAGGATTGGGTAACGGTAAGACATCATTCTCTTTGATACATTTTCACTTTTAGTAGAAAAGTAAAAATCCCGTCAGATTTTCCTGTTTCGAGTCGCGTCACGAGAATGGCCATAAAATCTTCATCCGATGGCGGATTTCGATGGTTGACCCCAATTTAGAAAAAGGACTTCAGTAGCTTTCACCTCAAAGAAGAAAATCTGAATTCCATGCTGTTTTGCTTGTTATTTCATGCGCCACAAGTTGACGCCGCGTCCAGGAATGCTGCAGTCTGTACGCTGTTTAGTAGAAAAATCATTCCGGCCAGTAGATTGCTCCAAAAATTAAGCCCTTTTAGCACGTGATAGGAAACATCCATACGAACAACTCTCGTGAAGGAAGTTTCTTCATATCTCATACGGATTTGTACAGATTTTGAGTCCTTCGCTGTACTTCGTAAGAATTCAGACGTCAGAAAATTACTTCTTCAAGATAACGTCGTGAACCCTTTGATATGTCTTCTTTCAATGACTTTTCTTCTTTATTTGATGTAGGATGGACCTGCTCCAGACTTTGAGAATGCTTCATTCACTCCCTTTGGCCAAAGTTCACTCTTCGGTGGAGCAACTCCGAATGGCACAACTACGGAGCGAAATAAAAGTGGAGAAACAACATGACCCAAATCCTCGGTAACACTTGATGCTACACAGGTTACTTTTGACAACTCTTTTAATTTGAAGTAAAATATTCCAGTATTTTATTCTCACCTTGTTTGCTCTTGCAGCCTTCTGGTGGTAACGAAGAGATTGAAGATAGTTACTTCGTCGGTAAAAAGATCAGTGATGGCCAAAACCTCAGTAAGGATTTTGACAATGTCGCTGACGAAAATCCTCCCATTGCCGAGGTAAATTTGATCACCTTCTTATGCTAAGCTTTCATCATATAGCTTGAAACATATTATTAAACTCCTGCTTGCTTTGAATCTTCTGTCAGCTCGTCAATAAAGAAACACAAGCCCACGAGAATATCAATGTTGCTGTCGTAAATGCTCTAATTAGGTGGATGCTTCGGGAGTTTCCTCATGCTGGTGTGATGTATAATCCTCCCCATGACACGACTCTCCCTGCTCATAAACTAGTGGGAGGATTTAATGTCCCAGAGAGACACGTCCCACTGTATGAAAAGATATGGAATCGTTATGGTCACTTCATCATTGCTGGAAGAAGTGTCTGCTTTCATACACTTATCGACATTGTAACCGACCTTATGAGTGTGATTTCAAAGATGAAAGCTATCCCGCTGAGAGATATGACTGACGAGGCATTGAATGAGGTGGGAGAGTTGATTGATACCCTAAAGACATTCGAACTCAATTTGCTTTGGCTTTAGGCGAGAATCCAATACGTTCGAACAAGGCGTGCTGCTGTTGGCAAATTCTCCCATGATTTGGTGAAGCAGGAAGAGAGGAATCATGCTGTCATGACTGAGGAACTCCGTAAGTTAACTGAAGATTGCTCATATTGCTCTAATAAAGAAGGCAGTTGATGAAGGAGCGAGATCTTCATTAGATGGTTGTTTCTGAAGAGCTTCAGGAGCAAAACATTTTCTCAGTAGAATTTTATTTTGCTTTTATTTGGCTTTATGAACAAAGGGTTTGTAGGAATTGATGGTTTTGAACTCATGGGTTTTGATTTGAATTTTTGAATGAAATTGTTAAAAGGCAAGAGATTGCTTGCACTTTTCTTTTGAAGGAATTGGAAAGTGAATCTTCATATCTTCTTGAGCCACTTGCCATTGATCACCATGTTTGAAGGTCGCTCATATATTGTGCTTATCATGTATCGGGCATTAGGCATGACTCGAGATATGACATAGGGTCCCTCCCACTTTGGTGTGGACCCCGGAATAGAAGTTACTTTTCGGTTAGTGCGCCGCATAACCTTATCTCCTTCTTGCAAAGTAGCCTTAGGAACCCATGACATCTCAGGTGTCTTTCGCCTATAAGACCGTTGCTTTGCCCGGACCCACTTATTGGAAGTGGCCTTGATTTCCTCCTGAGGTGCCTCAGAGGGCTTGATAGACTTGATGCAATCAAGTCCCGAAGTCGAAGAATCATCCAATCCTTGTGTAGGGACACGTTGGATAGGATTTCCATGAAGTAAATAATTCTGAATAAAGTACTTCAAATCACTATCACGTACCTCTTTGAATATCACCAGAGTTTCGGACCCCACGCGGTACTCTAGCTTTCCCACGTTGCAGCTTTCTTGGTCAAACATGAACTCTTTGCCTTTGATGATTACTGGTGAGATTGTAGGAACAAATCTCTAACCATGGAGCCAGGGACGTCCTAAGATCATGTCGTGCTCCTCATCTTATTTGATTACATGAAACTTCGCTTTGGTGCGAGCAGAGTCCACCTTCAGATCCAAAGTAACATGACCATATATATCTTGGAGATTTCCTTTTGAATCTTTTGTCACTGTGGGATAGTAGATGACATCCCGTCGAGAAATCCCAATTGCTTGGAGTGTTTTGATTGGAATTAGATTAACCATAACACCAGCATCAATTTGAACTTTCTTAAAATTCGTACCTTCGAGACGAGCGGAGATAATCGGTATTGGAACGCGTTCCCCTGCCATCATCTCTGGTGTAACTTCGCCGGGCTTCGGATGAACTTTCTCAGGTATAGGTAGTTCTTTGCCGCTAGCAATCCAGCTGAGGGCAGCGAAAATGTTGCTTCGCTGACTTCTAGAAAAATGCAAGAGCTCGCACAAATTCTCCATTAAATAATTAGCAGCTTGCTTGACAGATTCTCCGGAGATAGTGAAATTGCGAATGTTAGGTTGATGCTGACGTTGGTGTTGACGTTGAGGTTGGTGCTGAGGGAGTGGATTCTTATGTACACCCTCAGTCCCCAAGTTCAACTCTCCTGACTCGATCTTTTCGTTGAAGATTTGCTTGAGTCGATGACACTCGCTGGTGGGATGATTGACGAATCGATGAAAATGACAATACTTGGGATCAGTCATTTCTTGTGCCGTAGGCTCCCTCCGCACAGGAGGTAATTTGACAGCACCATCTTGAATCCATGCTTCCAGGAGCTCTATCACTTCATCCATAGTACATGGGAAATCAGGAATCTTAGGAAATTCCCTTTGTTGTCGCGGTGCCTTTGGTGCAGGAGTATTAGCTGGGACCCGTGCCGAAGCTTGAGGTTGGGCTGGAGCTGCACGTTTCAATTGCGGGGCCTCAGAAGTAGGCGCCTTCCTCTTGACACCTTCAGTGATAGCATGAACTGAGTGAAGAGAGTTATATTGCTTGTTGACGAGCCGTTTGCTGGCACGTGTTTCACCACGACTTTTTTCGGCTTTTAAAGGCCTGGGCCTTTCTAGTAGAGCAGGTGCAGTAGTGGCGGATCGTTTGGCGGACTTATGGAGCTTGGTGAAATTGTCGATATCCAAATTCTCCAACAAGGCGCGATATACTGGTATCATTCCATTGATGCAAAGCTCCACCAACTGTACCTCTGTCACATTTGGATCATTGCAATCTACTGAACGAGTTCTGAATCTCGTTACGTAATCATCTGGATGCTCATTGTTTCGTTGATAGAGTCTCCCCAAGTCAGAGAGAGTGAGTTGCTCGGACACGAAGAAATATTTCTTGAGGAAAGCATTAACCATTTGGCTCCAGCTGAGAATGCTATTAGGAGCTAGGTTATTATACCAAGTATATGCTTTTCCTGTCAGGGATTTCGAGAATTCCTTGAGACATACAACTTGATTTCTTTCATGTATTCCCAATGATTCCAGGAAGCGAGAGATATGTTCTCGGGCATTCCCAATACCATTATACATGGAGAATGAAGGCGTGACATACCCTTCAGGAAGAGATTCCCGCTGAACTTCAATTGGATACGGAGGTTGATGACGATGAAACAAGTCTGAATTCTCCATGCTCCGAGCCTGCAAAAGGTTCAGCAAATCTTCACGAGTAACAAAGTTGTGTTGAAAACCCGTGCTTGGCTCACGTGTGGTGTGGACACAAGTGTCTTGATCATCAGGAATAACATGAATCTGAGAAGGACCCGCCCTGTTAGAATGAGCTGGGGAATCCGTACGTGTAAACCCTGGATTTGTTGGAGGCGTTAGCTTCTCTGAGAGAGATCTCAAACACGTCAGCAACTCCGTCTGGGTTTTCGCCATATTATTTTGACTCAAGGCTAGATCTTGTTGGGTCTTCATGAGATCCACGATGCTAGGTGAGTCTTCAGTACTCCTTGTTTCTCCAGTGCGGGGCCCAAAGAGGAAAGCTTCTGTGCGGCTTGAGATAGGAGTGTAAGGAGTAGGAGAGATAGTGGTGTTGGTAGTCCCCACCATATGAGATAGGGGGACGTGATATTGGATAGGATAGGCGTGGTGGAACTCACCAGAGGAGTTGACACGCCCAAGGGAGAGTTGGATAGGGTTGATCCTATCTGGGATGAGGTAGACACGAAATTAGGGTTCCTGTTTGGGATAGAGCTCACGGTTTGGATGGTGGGACCAGCAGATGAGCTGGTGGCGTTCCTATCTTGGAGAGTGGTGGTCCCCATACCAAAGGATAGGGGGGACGTGTTAGCATAGGATAGGGATGAAGTGGACTAAGGATGGACGTCCATTTAGGAGGGAGATGAGGTTGGCCCCACTTGAGTTGAGGGAACCATGAAATTAGGGTTTTGAGACGTGATAGGGTTCACGTTTTGGCAGGTGTAATAATTCACATAAATTCTCTATTAAGAAACTAGCCTCTTGACTTACTGGTTTTTCGTAGGTGGTGAAACTCTGGATGCGTCGAGGTGGTTTGGTGGCCTTATGGTGCGGGCCTTCAGTCCCCAGTCCTCTGTTGACAGAGTTATCTCCCATCTCAGCGTATTGCCCGGCTATTGCATAGAGTTGTTGGAAGGCGCGGGGCTGGAAGCTCCCCATTAATTCTTGAAGACGTGGCTCCATCCCTCTTATGCAAATCTCCACCAATTGTGACTCGTTTATCTCCCTATTATGATAATCCAAAGCTTTGGCTCTGAATCTGTGTACGAAATCTTCTGGATCCTCCTCTTCTTCCTGATAAGTCTTTACCAGATCTGAAAGACTAACTTGGTTAGGAATGGGAGCATTATTTGTGGGAGCGGCATTGATAGTGGCCCCCACAATATGAGGCGTGATAGCAAGTGGCAAAGGCAAAGTAGGGCCCAAACTGAGAGAATGGGTGATGGTAGGAGTGAAAGGAGGAGATGGGTTGGGTCCCACTAGAGAGGGGACGCCATTAGGGGTGATAATAATCACGTTTTTGGTGGTTGGACCAGCAGTGGCGTCTCTGACATGATTGGTTATCCCTGCAGCACAAGATAGGGACATGTTGGAACAGGATAGGGATAAGGTGGACCCCTGCTGGACGTTCTGGAGAGATGAGGATGAAGTAGGCGTGGTGGATCCCACCAGAGGGGATGACACGCCCAAGGGAGAAGGGGATAAGGTTGGCCCCCTCTGAGTTGAGGCAGGAGCAAAATTAGGGTTAGGGTTTGAGCTCACGGCTGGATTTGTGGGCCCAGAGGTGATGGCGCCACTTATTGGAGTATTTGTGACCCCACTTGCAGGTAAACTCGTGGGGACACTAGGGTTACTTGGAGAATTAGTATTCTCTGAGCTCTGCCTCCTGGTTTCAACCATATCTTCTTAAAACTGAGATAATGACCTCCCACTGTGGTCGCCAAAATGTTTTAGGTATAAAACAAATAAAGGAATCTGAGGGGTAAAGTATGAAGTGCAATGATGTAATGAAAGATTGTGATGAATTCGAGAGGTCAAGATCGAACAAGACTCGCCTAAACCAAGAAATGGCCGTTCGAGTATTGCTTCAGTTACAAGAAGAGGATTTTAGGGTTGGTTTAGGGAGGGAAGCAGAGAAAGATGAGATCAGAGAATTGCTATGATATTCTGTGATATTGAG
>JAJJMA010050918.1:19079-37338 GCA_023529015.1 Papaver nudicaule | reverse complement strand
ACCAGATGAAGTGTGGAAAACATTCTCAAAAATATCAAACTCTGTTTTGGTATCAGCCAGAAAGATCCATCAATCCGCGCTTTCTTTATCTATCTCAACATCATGTCAACACCAGAAACAGCCACTCTCCAAGCAATCCCAGCACATCATCTCATCAACATCAAGTTAACAGATACAAACTACTTACTGTGGAAGACACAGTTCAAGCCACTATTGAAGGGCTACAGATTGGAAGGATATATAGATGGTTCGTATGTGAAACCACCTCCAACAATACCAAGCACTCAAGAAGGTGCACCTGCAACAGTCAATCCAGCTTACACAAAGCATGAAGAACAGGATCAGATTCTTCTAGGATGGTTGATTTCATCTCTTTCTGAAGGAGTTTTAGGTCGTATTACAGGCCTATCTACCTCTCGAGAAGTCTGGGATGCTCTAGAAAAAAGATATGCGCCTAAAACTAAGGCGCATCAGATGAACTTGAAGAGACAATTACACAATCATAAAAAAGGTAATCTCTCAATGTATGAATATTTCTCAAAGTCTAAGCAGCTTTTTGATGCTCTTGCAGCATCAGGTTATGTGTTAGATGAGGATGATATGCAACAATCTATTCTCAGTGGACTAGATCAGGCCTATGATCCAATTGTCACATCTCTAAGCACAATAGAGAAGATTGACATGGATGCTTTCTATGCACATCTAATATCCTATGACATGAGGCTTGAACAACAGATGGCTAGTCTACAACAGCCATTAGCAAATCTTGCATCATCCTCTGCTGGTAGATCTGGTCAAGGTAGAGATCCAAGAAGAAACCAGGGTTATAGACCTCAACAACATCAACAACATCGTCAACAAGCACAGAACCAACAATCAGGCGATTAAACACAAGAGGAGGGACCATGTCAGATATGTGGCAGAAAGAATCATGTTGCTAAAAGATGTTGGTTTCGGTACAAAGAAGATAAACCTCCTAACAGGAAACGTCAACCAGCTGCATATCTAGCTTTACCTGGTGGTGCAATGGATAACAACTGGGTCACAGACACTGGAGCTACACACCACTTGACTGCCAATCTCAATAACCTTGCCATTAGCCATGAATATGATGGCACAGAACAAGTTCGAGTAGGAAATGGTAATGCTTTGCACATAGAGAACATTGGTAACGCTTCATTTTCTCACAATAATCGTTCCTTTTCTCTAAACAATATTTTGCATGTGCCTGCAATTAAAACCAACTTACTATCCGTTTCCAAATTCTGCAAAGACAATAATGTCTATTTTGAATTTCACTCGACTTTCTTTCTTGTAAAGGATCTGCAAACCAGGACAACATTGTTGCGAGGCAGGAGTAAAAATGGGCTCTACATCTTTGACGGAGTGCGAGAGATCAACAAAGATTATCCAGCTGCACTTGTGTCACATACAATACCACTTTGGCATCAACGCTTAGGCCATCCTATGCTGCGTACTGTCAATCGTATCATCACCAGATTTTCCCTTCCAATATCCAATAAACAGTTTGATTTCTGCAATTCGTGTCATGTAAGCAAAAGTCATAGACTTCCTTTCCCAGTTAGCTATTCTGTCTTTGATAAGCCATTGAGCTTAGTAGTGTCTAATTTATGGGTTTCACCCCAAGTTTCAAGAAATGGGTATCGTTATTATTTGCTTCTACTTGATGTCTATTCTCATTACACTTGGATTTATCCCCTAGCAAGAAAGTCAGATGCATTAGCGGTATTTATCCAGTGGAAGAAACTAGTAGAAAATCAAACTGAGCATAAGATTAAGATTTTCCAATCTGATAACGGTGGAGAATACAAGAAATTCACTGCATTCCTAAACAATTCAGGTGTTGTGCACAGATTCTCTTGCCCTCACACTTCAGCTCAAAATGGCCTAGCTGAGAGACGCATACGACATATCACAGAGTCGGGTCTAGCATTACTATTTCACGCATCCATGCCTAAATCTTTCTGGGCAGATGCATTCATGTCAGCTTGTTATCTTATCAATCGTATTCCAGCCTCACAAAGAGAAACTAAATCACCACTAGAGCTGTTATACAACAAAAAGCCTGATTTCTCTTTTCTTAAAGTCTATGGTTGCTTATGTTACCCATGTCTTAGACCTTATGTATCTAACAAGCTAGAACCAAGGTCACTTCCATGTGTTTTTATTGGATACAGTGGTGCGCACAAAGGTTACTTATGCCTTCATGTTCCAACAAATAGAGTTTACATCTCTCGCCACGTCAAATTTGAAGAAACAAGCTTCCCATTTGCTGCCAAGCAACAGGTATGTTCTACTGCACCTAAACGTCGTATGCCATCTACAAAGATCTTTACAACTAATGCTTTCTCTGTTCCATCCATACAATCTATTCCCACTGAAGTTCAGTCTCCAATTCATGACAATGGGCCTTCTTTGCCTAGTCCTTCATCACCTGCCATGCATATACAGTCACCGGTAATTAGTGAGGATGTGTCCTTAAGTTCTGTTGATACAACAAATGTGGCAGTAGAGAGCAATACTACAGCAGTTCCTTCCGCATCTGATAATGTTCCAGCAGCTGCAACTCGAGCAACACAACCACATCCTATGGTTACAAGGGCAAGAGATGGCATCACTAAGCCAATCAAAAAGTTGTGCCTCACTGCAACCAAACACCCTTTATGCGACTCCGAGTTTATGGCCCCGACTACATACACTGAAGCCTCAAAAGATCCGGCATGGCGACCACCTATGGATGATGAGATAAATGCACATATTAGAAATGGAACCTGGACTTTAGTGAAGTATGAAGATTGGATGAACGTAATTGGCTCAAAGTGGGTTTTTCGTGTTAAGCAAAAATCTGATGGTAAGATGGACAGACGTAAAGCACGGCTAGTAGCGAAAGGGTTTAATCAGCGAGAGGGGTTTGATTATGAACAAACTTTCAGTCCAGTCATTAAACCGAGTACAATACGACTGGTACTCTCAATTGCAGTTTCGCATGGTTGGAATCTACGTCAGCTAGATGTGCAGAACGCATTTTTGCATGGTGTGCTAACATAAGAGGTGTATATGAAACAGCCAGCAGGATATGTTGATCCTGATCATCCTACACATGTTTGCAAGCTAAATAAATCGATTTATGGCTTGAAGCAGGCACCGCGTACGTGGTATTCAAGGCTAAGCTCCCATCTTACAGATTTGGGGTTCAAGGGATCTGTTGCTGATTCCTCTTTGTTCATCCAACATACCAAGGAAGGAGTAACCTATGTGCTGATCTATGTGGACGATATAATCGTAACAGGTTCCAACCCATTACTCATTAACAAGTTAATTTCTGATCTTGGTTCTGTTTTTGCAGTCAAAGATTTGGGTGAGCTTAACTATTTCTTAGGGGTGGAAGTGATCAAACAGGGCTCTTCTATCATTTTAAGTCAGCAAAAATACATCTCTGATCTTCTTAAACGCACCAAGATGGATGGAGTTAAACCTGTTTCAACACCACTTGCAGTGAATACAAAAGTGAGTAAACATGGAACACAGAAAGTTGAAGATCCATCTCTCTATCGTAGTATCTGTGGAGCATTGCAATACTTGCACCTTACAAGACCAGATGTCGCAGTAGCCGTTAACAAGGTCTGCCAATATATGACTGACCCCTATGTTGAACATTGGGAGCTAGTTAAACGAATACTACGGTACTTGAAGTATACGGTACACTATGGACTGGTATTACACAAGTCGTCGGACACACAACTACATGCTTATAGTGATTCTGACTGGGCTGGAAGTATCGACGACAGGCGCTCTACAAGTGGTTATGGAATATATTTTGGTGGCAATTTGGTGTCTTGGAGTGCTAGGAAACAGAAGACTGTCTCAAAATCAAGCACAGAAGCCGAGTATCGGGGCATAGCAATAGCAACCTCAGAGTTGATGTGGCTCCAGTCTTTGTTAAAGGAGTTGGGTGTCGAGATACAAGCTCCGTCATTGTGGTGTGATAATCTAGGTGCTACATATCTTACTGCCAATCCGGTTTTTCATGCTCGAATGAAACATATCGAGATAGACTACCACTTTGTCAGAGAGCGAGTTGCAAGTAAACAACTATCAGTTAAGTTCATCTCTACTAAAGATCAGGTAGCAGACATCTTTACGAAGGGATTGGCTGCACCAAGGTATCAGTTTCTAAGGGACAAGTTGAACATTCGTCAAACTCATGCACAACTTGAGAGAGGATGTTAAGTATACGTGTGCCAGACCGAGTCTGTAGGTATAAGATCGAGTCTATAACAACTTACCCGTATAGCTATTCTTATGCTCATATATTTACGTATCTGTTACAACAAGATTTGAATGTAAAGTGTAACCCTAGTTGGGTATTGTAACTAGTATATAAAGCAATCAAAACCACCAGATGAAGTGTGGAAAACATTCTCAAAAATATCAAACTCTGTTTCTCTGCATGCTTCTCCATTCTGGAGAACTAATGAAGGCTTCGATCCTTGCTTTGAGGTCATCATCTGTTGGAAAACAATTGCAGAAAATCAAAAATACACAGAACACAAATCACAGGCAGCTGAGTCGCGGACTAGGTCGCTCTCTTTAAGGTGTTTCCCGACTCTGCTTCTTGATTGTGCTTAGCAGTTCACTCTTGTCGTAAACCCTATGGGATAAAACAGCTGATACTCTCTTGTTCGATTTCTCTGCACTTTGAGAAATCGAACCAACTATTACTCTCTCTACACTTGCTCAGAAATCAGAAAACTTGTGTAATATTCTCTTTCTCAAACTAGCCTTATAAAGCTTTTAGAGAATAAAACTCAATTAATGAAAATAAATAGCTAGTATATATTTACCCAAACAGCAAGGGAAAGACTCGAACTTGCGACCTGGTACCCCAAGCCCAAAATACTTTACCACTGGGCTAAGATGTTCAAGTTGATAAGAATATACAAAAAAATCTTTTTAATAAATATATCCCAACATCATCTGGGACAAGCATGTCTTCAGTAAGATAACATCCGCTGAATGGATCGACATGGAACTTGGAAATATGATCTCGGATAACTGCACGGTCCATTCTAGCATCCGAAGGAAGAATAACTGGATCTTTCATTAGTGTCAACCTAAGTGGATCCAGGAACTCCATAGGTATCTTATCAAGGTTCATATCCACATCCAGTTTTACTCTTATTGGATAGAGTCGAACAGAAACCAGATTCAGAGGATTCCCAGTACGCTTCTTCTGAGCTTCCATGGCGATACGTTTCTCTTCTGCATTCTTTTTCTCTTTTCTCTTCCATTTTATAAACGCTTCGATGGCTTTTTTCAGAGACACATTTGGCTTTAGCATGTCTACAGTAAGATATGTACCGTCGAATAGATCACGATGGTCCTGGGAAAGGAAATATTCGATCACGTCACGATCGATCGTCTTTTTAGAAGAAGGGAGAATAACTGGATCTTCCATTGGTGTTTTTTGAACTGGATCTCGAAACTGCTTGGGTATACCTTCATAATCAGAGAATGTTTGGAATATTGAACCCATTCTTCCTCTTTGTGGACCACAACTATAGAACCCTAATGATAATTTTGATCAATTAATCGCTTAAATCCTCCTTTGAGTCGGGGATTAGAAACCGAAATTTAGCTGAAGCTGATGATGGAATTGAAATTGAATCCTACGGGAGTGTATATATATATATATATATATAGATAACTGCTGGCTTCCAAAAATAGACATGTTTAAATAAGGTAATACTTGGCAGGGACGAGAATGTAACTTTGTACAATAATTAGGCTTGTAGTTCTAGACCTGGAGTCTGGAGAGCTAGCTGGGCTAAAGTCAGGCTTAGCCCTCTCGTAGATCCGTCCCTGCATTAAGGGACCATAAATTTAAGACCTGAGTTATCTGACAATATGAGAAGCAAGGAATTCCTTCGCAGAGAGTATTTTAGATTTGCAGTTACTTTCAGTTAGGATGATATTTGGTTTTTTTGACGTTTCCTCAAAAGTAAGATTTTATTAAGAAGAAGCTTACAGATACTAAACAAGAATATAACACCAAAAAAAATAGAGAGGGAAGAGCTACAAGAAAGTCTAATCACATCTAACCCCCCCAAATCCAATAAACCAAACACTAAAAATCTTAACACCAAAGAAGAAACAAAGAACTGACCCCAATTAGACATAACTTCTTCAAAGTATTTTCCTTTTAAGGCTTCAATGTTTCTGCACAAGTAATAAGTTTGAGGCTTAACTTGCTTAATCACTTGAATGGTGTTAAAGTCTACGCCTCCAAAAATGAGCTTGTTCTTATGTGTCCATATTGTCCAAGTGATGGCTGCTGGGAGAATTTTCCACAAAACTTGACCAACAGTAGACTGAATTTTGAATTTCCACCGTTCATGATTACGTCAACCACCCAAATCCTTTGGGTAGGGGATTAGCCAACAAAATATGGAAACAAGGTAATATACTTGTTTCTCCGAATTTGTGAACCTACAAAAGGTTAACGAAAAGACAGGGACGAGAATGTAACTTTGTAAGTAAATCAAGGGAACCAAACTAACAGGGGTAGTCAAATGAGAATTATATGGATTTTCAGAAACTTTGTTTTAGTGACTTTCAGAGATTCTATGAAAATCTAGAGATTTCAAATGACTCCCTGAAAAAAAATTAGTGACTTGTAGACACAAATTTTAGAGGTTTTCTATTATTTCTAGAGACAAAATAAATAAATAGAACACCTCCTTAAATTCAAAACATTTCCAAACTTTACAAATAATACCAATGATTTAAGAAAATGATTTTTAAAGTTAAATGTATTAGTCCGCTCATAGAGAAAAGGATCCGCTCGATCACACTTTTATTACCACACCATCGTACACTTTTGGCACTGTTTTTCCAATAAAATTTACATACCAATGAATGTGGAGCTAAGATGAGAGTGTGCCGATCGTTAAGGGACTGAACCATCTGTATGAGTTGGTGATATATATGGTGCAAGCTTGTTGGTTTGAGTCCCGACGTGTCGTACAAAATATGCGTAACTTGTGTCATGAGACCTTATATATTCTTTCCTACTAAGAAACTCAATACTCTTTCCTAATATAACTAGAAACCAATTAAACTTACACCTCGTTCGGTTGGGAGAATTGGATTCCCATCAATCCAATTTCTGGGAAGGAATCCAATTCCTTGAACCGAACATGACAAATCAACTTTTTGTAATCAATTATAATTTGGATTCCCCACAAAACAATAGAT
This sequence comes from Papaver nudicaule, assembly GCA_023529015.1. Lineage (NCBI taxonomy): Eukaryota > Viridiplantae > Streptophyta > Magnoliopsida > Ranunculales > Papaveraceae > Papaver > Papaver nudicaule. The sequence goes on along the minus strand of JAJJMA010050918.1, from coordinate 30,060 downwards.
TTCCATTGCAAATCATACATGTATTATGATGGTCTTTGACATTCCCTCCGAAACTGATACAACACTAAGCAATAAAAAATTGTTGTGCTCAATCTTATTCTTCCATTGATGTTTATAATCTTTGGGGATGAACAATTTCATTTATCATTATGCCAAAGAAGGGAAAATCAGAAAATATTAATACACCATGCTAGAAAACTCTTAACATTAACAATCCAATGGCAGACACCTACTAATTCACTATTTTCAGGTCAACATTACTGTTCTTCTTTGGATGGGATTTGGTTTTCTAAAACTTGGAAATTGCAACAGTAAGAATACAGTTATCATGATGTCGAACAGACGACATAGTATCAATGTCTGCATCCGGAGGTATATCAAATCTCCATATCTTTTGGTCGATGTTGAACACATAATAACGCTCAAGTACTGCAACTTGAGCACCTTTATCATGAGTACTTCACCCACATTTCTCGTTTAGATTCCAGTTTGCATCGTTTCCTTGGTACTCTTCAATGAAATCTTCAATCGTTATTTTCAGGTAAACATCTTTGACAAGCATATCTTCGGTAAGATACCTTCCGCTGAATGGATCAACACTGAACTCGTAGATATAGTCCACGATATTGGCACGATCCATTCTATTACCTGAAGGAAGAACGGTTGGATCTTCCATTAGTGTATTTTTAAGAGGATCCAGGAACTCCTTGGGTATATCTTCGGGGTTGACATGATCTGTATCCAACTCATCTCCTTGATAGAAATATATTTTAGTTGTATTCTTTTCATCTCGCATGCCTTGGTCTTGTGAATTATGTTGCTTTGATTCTAAAAACTGCTGAATGGCTGCTCTAAACACTAAGTTTTGGATTCGATACTCTTTAGAAAGACACTGGTAAGGGGCTGTCCAAGAATCAATTGCTTCATTGATGGTATTCGGCATGCTTTCCCCTAGTGGAGTACTAAGATACTTCTCAATCCTAGCTTTCAGGTTATCATCTGTAACAAGTATATCTTCAATAACATACCTTCTGCTGAATGAATTAACAGTTGTATTATTCGCTTCACTCGCGTTCTGATTCGAGGCTGTTCCAGTTTGCAGTGTTTCCTGCTTACTGGTACTTTGCATGCTTCTCCATTCTGGAGAACTAATGAATACTTCAATCCTTGCTTTCAGGTCATCATCTGGGACAAGCATGTCTTCAGTTAGATGGCTTCCGCTGAATGGATCAACATGGAACTTGGAAATATGATCTCGGATAACAGCACGATCCATTCTAGCATCTGAAGGAAGAATAACTGGATCTTTCATTAGTGTCAGTCTAAGTGAATCCAGGAACTCCATAGGTATCTTATCGAGGTTCATATCAACGTCAAGTTTTACTCTTATTGGATAGAGTCGAACGAAAAGCAGATTCAGAGGATTTCCAGTACGCTTTTTCTGAGCTTCCATGGCGATACGTTTCTCTTCTGCATTCTTTTTCTCTTTTCTCTTCCATTTTATAAACGCTTCGATGGCTTTTTTCAGAGAAACGTTTGGCTTTAGCATGTCTATAGTAAGATATGTACTGTTGAATGGATCACACTGGCAATGGGAAATATAATATTTGGCCACGCCACGATCGACTGTCTTTTTCGAAGAAGGGAGAATGACTGGATCTACCATTAGTAGTTTTTGACATGGATCTAGAAAGTGCTTGGGTATAGCTTCAAAGTCAGCCAGCGTTTGGAATAATGGACCCATTCTTCCTCTTTGTGGACCAAACTATAAAACCCTAATGATAATTTTGATCAATTAATTGTAGATCAACTGCACCTAAATCCTCCTGTGAGTTGGGGATTAGACACCGAAATTTAGCTAAAGTTGATAATTTGAAATTGAATACTCCTACGGGAGAGTATATATATAGCCAACTGGCTTCTAAAAATAAACAAGTTTAAACAAGGTAATACTTGTTATGCCGAATTGCACAAAAATACCTAAAATTTGGGTGTGTCTTCCAAAAATATACCTTCTAAAAATTAATACAAAAAAATACCCATGTCTACCGATTTTAGCCCTCAAAGTCTACACCCTAAGTATAAATTTTTGTGGTCAACCAAGATTGACCACGATGATTAAGGTCTACACCTTTGTATCCGAAGTCTAGACCTTACGAAAAGTTTATTTTTGGAATTGACAAAGTGTAGACCTTGTGTTTATTATAGTTTAGACTTTATAACAAATGTTATTTTTGGAATTTCAAAAGTGTAGACCTTTACTTCCCAAGGTGTAGACCCTAAATTAAGGGTCGCCACATAGGCGCCATGTAGATTCAAAATGGTCTAGACCGCCAATATTAGAGTAGAATGGTCTACACCTCAATACCAAGGTCTGGACCATCAACCCTATAGTCTACACCTTTAAATCCACAGTCTAGACCCTGATGGCATTTCTGTAAAAATAATAGGATCAAGGTCTATAGTAGTCATCAAAGGGTAGGTTTATGTATTAAATTTTAGAAGGTATATTTTTGGAAGAACTCTTTGATAATGTGCTATTTTTGTTGATTTCTGGACTTTTGGCAGGGACGAGAATGTAACTTTGTAAGAGTTACTGGGCTTGTAGGTAATGGAGCTCTAGTAATTTTGACACAGTTTCCTACAATTTGAGACTGTGTTAGTGTTTCAACGGATGTTCTAGTAACCGTAATTTCTTTCTCTTTAGACTTAATGGAGCTCTTTCGGTTTGAACTTGAAGTTGAATGGTCTTGAATTTTGTTAGCCAATATATAATCCCTGATTTCATTACCAATTCTTCCTGTTAGCCTTCCCGCTATTGATGACCAACTATGTACACAACAAACCAATAACTCAGAAAACCTCAAAACTGCATGTCTAATTACCAATTTTACTGAAGCAAAAACAACATTACCTGTCTCCTAAGAGCTTATGAAGTCTAATGATGAGTTCTTCTTCGTGACTAGAAATGTGTTTTTATCCTCTGGAAATGCGTCTTCTCTTAATATCAGGGCTCGAGTAATTAAACCAACGTTGCTGGCAAGCCTTCCCAGATCTCTCTTTATACCTTCAAATGGGAAATAATGATTTAGTCATTTCAAGATCGAAAATACTTAAAGAAAAGGTTTGAGGTGAAATGCGTTACCAGCTTTGGTGGGAATATTACTCCAATCTCCTTCACCATGTGTTTTAATGTAGTCTAAGAGAATTCTATCTCCAGTAGCAGTCCAAGAACCTCTACCCAAATTCTGTACTCCAAAATTTGAAGGAGGTTGAACGATGGATGCTGGAGTCTTTGGCATCTTTGGAGTTGATGTTGTACCTAATGCTGCTGCCTCAACCTTCCGCCATTTATCCTGCCCAAAGCATACATTGATAGAATGAAGAAAACTATCACAAGATAAGTATATAACTAGTACATATTGGTACAGTACAGATTCTAATGCGTCTTCTTCTTCTTCCTCTGTCCATTTCTGCTTCAGAGCTCCCATTCTCTCTTTCTTTCTCACTTCTCTCAGTGTCTCACTTGGGACGAAAGTGTAAACCTAGAAATGGTTAACCAAAAGGCAGGGACGAGAATGTAAATTTGTAAGTAGTATGAGGGGCTTTTTCCAATACACTATCTACTCCAAAGGAGAGATTTGATCACGTCATTCACGTGAGACCAGCGTGTAGGGCCGGTCCTGAGGAACTCTGTTTCGTTTCGGCTTTTTTCAGCCCATTAGTTATCAGCCCAGGCTTTCTTCCCCCCTGGTAAGAGGCCTTTTTCCCCCGACTCTCCAAGCTTGGTAGTTTCTTTCCTACTAATAAGAAACTCAATACTCTTTCCTAGTATAACCTGGCTATAATAATTTGGACCCATGAAATTATTAACCATCTCGGGACAATGGCTATGGGATGTCTAAAAGGTGAAGAATCTACCAAGTTACCCTTTGCAGCGACGGAATTAGAGGGGGGCTAGGGTATGCTGAAGCCCCCCCCCTAAATTCCACAAAATAGGATTTAGGCCCTTCCAAATATCAAAGTTTTATGTCCATCCCCCCATGGGTGGAAAAAATATAACCCTTTTAGTCTATCCTTAGTTCATTTTTATTTTATTCTGATAATTTCATCAATTCATATTGTCGTTCCAATTCCTCGTGTTCACTTTTAGTTATGTTTTTTTTGTTCTTTTAGTCTTGAGTTTTCCAAAGTACCGCAAGATTGTGTATTGGAGCTATTGATTCGATTAATTTTCTATTATAGGGGTCGAATATATACGTCTAAAATTTTCGGGCGGCCTACGGCCGCCTTATTTTTTACACTATGATCACTTTGTGGGGGAAAAAAAATTTTAGTCCCCCATAACATAAAATCCTGGTTCCGTCGCTGACCCTTTGCATTATACTTAACTAGAAATATGATTTTCCTAATCATAATCATAATTTCCTAATGATAATCATAAGTTATTACATCATAATCATAACTATATAATGTGTTCTTCTCTTCTTGTTGGTTTTTATAAGTTGATAAAAACCTTCACTTGTTCTTTTTTTTTTGAATTGATAAAAAATCGTTTTGAGTTGATAAAAACCTTCACTTGTTCTTTTTTTTACTTGTTTACTTACCTAAATCGTTAGATATATGATTGTAAATGCACCAATTATTTTCCTTTTTAAAATCGGTTATTTTGTTAATTAACAAGAATCGATTATTGTTTCAAGTATGAAATAAAATAGTTATGTATGGACGTTTATAGGCCGATTGAATACATGATATTGAGATCTTTAAGTTGTTCCATCGTGTTTATGCAACAGGGAATCTAAATCAACTTCTCTAGTTGCACCCACTAAATCAAGTGTTCATGTTGCACCCACTGAATCAATTGCTCAAGTTTCACCCATTGAACCAAGTGCTCATTCCGTTTCCCTCGAATCAAGTGCTGAAGTTGCACTAACGGAGTATGTTCAGGCCATAATATCTCCAGGTCGTAATATTCGGCGATGATAGAATCTTCCTGCCCCCGTCCCAAGATCTATCTTACCTGATGAATTTGCTGCACAAGCACCTCGATATATTTGGTTTTAAATACCGATTATTGACTTCAATCATTCGACGATTTTGTTGAGATACACCGATTATTGTGCTTAAATATCCGAATTAATGGATTTTCCTAACAAACAGTATCAAGAATCAGAAAACTAATGACCAACTATTAGTATGGCATGGCGTGTGGGTAACTAAAACTGTCTATAATTTGCAAAAGATCATCCAATTCTTCACAAATGTAAAATTTACATGGTGAAAGATAAAAAAGGACGATAGTGGAATCTAACGCATGATGGAACTATAACCAATCTAATCTCTACACGTCAAAAATCAAGAGTTTAACAAGGGATTAAGAACATATCAAGTGAACAACGAAATCTCAGTAGAGTTGTCTATGATCATAAACATGAAAGGATGATCTGCAACAAAATCTACAGATGGATTATGCATACGAAGAGCCTTCCTAGACAAAATCTGCAACACACCTGTACGAGTAGAAAATCTGCATAGGTTCATAAGACGCCATATCCATCAGATCTACTCATACATACAGTAATATCAATCGAGATTCAGTGGTGCGAGGACCATAAAAACAATACCGAAGACTGCAGAACACTAATTAAAAGTGTATAAGGATTTGTATGTATTTCAACGTGGTGATTACATAGACCTCCATTAGAGAGGAGTTCTAGCTCTAGATCTAGATCTAGTTTTGGGGAAGAAGATGGGTAGAGGAGAAGGAGGTAGAGAGAGAAAGTAAGAGAAGATCCCCTCTCTCCTAGGAGATATTTCCTTTATATAGAGGAATTTTATAGGATAATTACACAATTGACATTATCTTAGCTACTAAGTAAAGGAGGTCTTCGGTGCGCCTCGTCTTCAAGTGACTTCGGCTCTTGTATGTCGGTTTATCAACTTTGGTAGACTTCTTCTTCGGGCTTGGTATATTCTTCGAGGTGAGCTTGGGTAACTACTTCGGAAGGATTGGTGGACCGAGACGGTATCTCCGAACGGTGGTCCATGGCTCGTAGTCTTAGTCTTCGGTTCTCTTCACGTTCATAAGGCGTTGTCTTACTCTTCTTCTAGGATGGTGACACGTGGCTCATCCGAATTATGCCCCTACAACACCAGTGGCAGCACCAGCTTCAGTCCTTGTTCGTCAACTTCAACAAAACACTTGTGAATAACAGAAGTAACCGAGATAAGACTAGCATTCATCAATCCCTTCAGTTCAGCTGCTGAATCGAAAGGCAAAACTAATCCCAGTTCATTGAGAACTTGTTTCGCTTCGAAATCAAACGTTATCTTAAACTTTGGAATCTTGAAATGTCTTGTTGATACTGTTGGTGGATCTACTGAAAGATACTGATCAAAAAAACTAGCTGAATCTCTACTTGCCATCTCTATCAATTCGCAAAGTCCGTCCCGTCTATCAGGTAAAATCATATACATTGAAAATCCTTGACTAGTTTCATCAAGTCTCTCGGCCGTCGCTCCTTGTGCTTGTAATTCATACGGGAGTTCGAGTACTTTGAAGCCGTCGTAACACGACATCAGTTGCTTTTTGTATGTACTAGTCATAAACGGGACTTGCACAGAGGAATGCCCATCAAGTAAATAAAATTCCTAGGCCTTGGTTAAGTATTTTTGAAACTGACCTTCACGCCATGATCCTTTGAAATACAGTGCATTCACCAACACAATCTTTGTTTTACGGTCGACTTTTCCTTTGGCAATTAGATTTTTGATTAATCCTCTGGTTTCTGTCTCCACCCATTGGTTCACCATCAGTCTCACTTCATTGGCCTTCAATTTGAAGTCCACAGCTTTGGCTTCTGCTTTAAAAGCTGAATTGGCGACCTCTTTGAATTTTGGATTTAGAACACAAGACTTCTCAACCCAAACAATATTAATGCAAGAAAACTCGAGTTCACCACATGTTTGGGACGTCTTATTCAAGGAATAGATAATTTTTGAACAAAATCTATTAAGATCTTCAAGGTTTTGAGATTTCAAGAAGCATAATAATTGATTTAAGGTTTCACCTGTAATATTTGTTGAGCAAGTCTTTCACTTTTACAAAGAAGCTTTAAGAGTCCTATTCTAGGTAACCAAGGATTCCTACTTGGAATAGAATATGAAAATTGTGAAGTTAGAAAACCGTCTAGAATTTGGACATCAAGTATTACTTGACATCCAAGTATTGAAGGTTATAAATAGGTGGTAGTCTATTGAGTCTTAGATACAGAGAGGTAGAGAGACATAAGGGTTTTCTTCTAGTCGTAAGGTTACAGAACGTTCAGACTTGTTCTTGTAAGGGTTGTGAGACAAGAGAAAACAGCAAGGGACTATATTGTGTGGTTCTTGTAATTGTTCTTCAGATTTCCATAGTGAAAGGTTCATCATCGTCAAGTGGAGTAGGCACTGCCGAACCACTATAAATCTTTGTGTTGTGATTTGCTTCTTCTTTATTCTTCTGTGGTTGTTGTGTGTGCTTGCTTTATACTCGTCTGTGTGTGCGCTTGTGTGTGTCTAGAGCTAAACAGGACTGGTATTGATTGCTACAATTGGTATCAGAGCCTTGTTATGTTAACTCTGAGATCAAAGGAAGTGTTGTGAGAGGTGGAAGAAGGGGATACTAATATTCCGGTGAAGCCAGCGAAAGTGCCAACACCAAAGTATGCAACTATTAGGGTTGATGTGGATAAGTTTAATGGAAGAACAAATTTTGGTCTTTGGCAAGTGCAAGTAAAAGATGCGTTGATCCAGCAAGGTTTACATAAAGCTTTGAAGGATGTTAGGCCAAAGGATATGGATGATGATGAATGGGAAGAATATGATTTGCAGGCTTGTGCTGCAATTCGTTCGTGTTTGTCCAAGGAGGTCACGTACAATGTTATGTCCGAAAAGTCTGCAAAGTCTTTGTAGACGAAGTTGGAAAGTTTGTACATGACGAAGTCTCTCACAAGTAGGTTGTTTCGAAAGAAACAGATGTATCGTTTTCTATTCAAGGAAGGTATGTTTATTAACGAACATATCAACAACTTTAACAAGTTGATGTCTTCTTTAACCAATGTTGGAGAAGTTTTTAAAGACGAAGACCAAGCTATGACACTACTGTGTTCGTTTCCAGAATATATGATACGTTGATTCAAAGTAAATTGGCATAGAAGAATACTATCAAGTTAGACGACGTAATTGCTGTCTTATTAAGTGATGAGTTTCGTAAGAAGGATGCTATAGAAAGTGATCAAGCGGTTGGTTTATATGTAAACAATGGGAAGAAACTGGTTCTAAGAAGACCAAGTATAAAGGAAAAACCGTAGGGAAGTCTGATTGTCATTGGTGTCACAAACCTGGACACTGGAAGAAAGATTGTCCAAAGCTTAAGGCTAAGGAGAATCGTGATTCAAGTTCGCAAGCAGCAATAGTTAAAGATAGTTCAGATACTGGAGATGTGCTAACAGTCACATGTAATGATCATCGTGACGTGCGGATACTTGATTCAGCTTGTTCTTATCATATGAGTCCACACAAGGACTGGTTTACTTCTTATGAATCTATAGGAGGTGGTACTGTACTACTAGGTAATAATTATGCTTGTGGTGCAGTTGGGATAGGAACAATACTAATCAAGAATCATGAAGGTAAGGTACACACTTTATCTGAGGTGAGGCATATTCCAGAGTTGAAGAAGAATTTGATATCGTTAGGTACTTTGGAATCCAAAGGTTACAAGATTGTATTGGAAGGTGGATTCTCAAAGGTGATGAAGTCAGACTCAAAGATGGTGATTCAAGCTAAGAGGCACAGAAATTTGTATCTCTTGTGCGGTGATACAGTGGTGGGTGGAGCTTATGCAGGAATTGAGAATGATGGAGACTCTAGTATTTCAAGACTCTGGCACATGCAACTGGGCATATCAGTGAGAAAAGACTAGAGGTGTTGTGCAAGCAAGGTGTGCTTAACAAGTTGAAGAAAGCCAAACTTGATTTCTGTGAACATTGTGTTTATGGAAAGCAGCATAGGGTGAAGTTTGGTAAGGCAATCCATTGTACTAAAGGTATACTGGAGTATGTTCATACTGATGTATGGGGTCCTTCTAGGGAAGTTTCCAAAGGAGAAAGGAGGTATTTTGTCACTTTTATCGATGATTTCTCAAGGAGAATGTGGTTGTATGCTATGAAGTCGAAGGATGAAGTTATCGAGAAGTTTAAGGTGTGGAAGACTATGATAGAGACCCAGACTGGCAAGAAGGTGAAGACTTAGGTCGGACAATGGTGGGGAATACAAGAACGACCCACTGAAGGAGTATTGTCAGAGTGCAGGCATAGTCAGACACTGGACTGTGAGAAGAACACCTCAACAGAACAGGGTAGCGGAGCGTATGAATCGTACCCTTATGGAGAGAACACGGTGCATGTTATCCAATGCTAAGTTGGGTAAAGAATTTTGGGCTGAGGCAGTAAGTACGGCGTGCTATCTAATTAACAGGTCACCATCGACTGCTATTGAGTTAAAGACACCTATTGAGGGGTGGACTGGCAGACCTGCTAACTATGATTCTATTATGGTTTTTGGTTGTCCAGCTTACTATCACGTCAGAGAGAGTAAGTTAGATCCAAGAGCAAAGAAGGCAATTTTCATTAGTGTTGCTCAAGGAGTCAAGGGATACAAGTTGTGGTGTGAAGAAAGCCACAAGGTTGTTATTAGCAGAGATGTTACGTTTGATGAGAAGTCTTTGTTACACTATAACAATGAGAATGTAACTCAGGTGGAGGTAGAGAGTGGTGAGGCTGTGGAGGAAAGAGAAATTCCTACACATGATTCTGTATTTCAAGAAGATACAGATGAGGTGGAGATTCAAGATGATAAATCTCTGCAACAACAAGAAGAAGATTCCTTAGAGAACAATAAAGATTCACAAAACAGGAAGCTACCTGTTTGGATGCAAGATTATTATACAACATTTGCATTCATGGTTAGAAGTGATGACCTAGCACATTTCAAGAGGCGGTGAAAGATTCCAACATTGTAAAGTGGCAAGGAGCTACGGATGATGAGATTGATTCTCTACACAAGAATGGTACTTGGGAACTAGTTAAGTTGCCTGAGGGTAGCAAAGCCATTGGTTGCACATGGGTATTCGCGAAGAAGGAAGCAACTCCTGGTACAAATAACATACGGTTTAAGGCGCGTTTGGTAGCTAAGTGTTATGCACAAAGGGAAGGTGTTGATTACAACGAAATATACTCTCCGGTTGTAAGGCACACTTCGATCCGTACCTTTTAGCTATAGTAGGATCCTATGACTTAGAGTTAGAGCAACTTGATGTCTAGACATCGTTTTTACATGGTACCTTGGAGGAGGACATTTATATGTCACAACCCGAAGGATATGTTGTTGCAGGTAAAGAAGATTATGTATGCAAATTGAAGAAATCATTGTATGGGCCTAAGCAATCACTCAGATAATGATATAAGAGATTTGATACATTCATGAAGAGGCAAGGGTTTACACACAGTCTTCATGATAGTTGTGTGTATACAAAGAAGCTTCATGATGATTCCTTAATATTTCTACTTTTATACGTTAATGATATGCTCATTGCTGTGAAAAGCATGGTGGATATAGATAAGTTGAAGGCTCAACTTAGTATGGAGTTTGAGATGAAGGATTTGGGGGCAGCTAAGAAGATACTTGGAATGGAAAGATGGGTAGATTGTGTCTCACACAGAGACAATATCTGGAGAAGATTGTGGAGAGGTTTGGAATGGAAGATTCAAAGCCTATGAGTCTACCTTTAGGTGGTCATATGAATTTCACTACACCATATTCAGCGATTAGAAACAAAATTTCGCAACGGTAATGGTGCAGTTGCGCACTCGCAACTGTGTATTGTATGTTGCTAAAAATACGCAACGGCTAAGCTAGTGTTCCTATCTACGCAACA
>JAJJMA010050918.1:0-16795 GCA_023529015.1 Papaver nudicaule | reverse complement strand
TTCATTTTCTAATTACAGTAGTCTGCTAATAACTATATGAAATGTTAGTTTATTAAGTAGTCTGCTAATAACTATAAGCAATGCTAGTTTCTTTTCGATTTTATGTATGTTTCATATTCCCTTGCCCTAGGTATAAAGATTAATCTGCCAACACATTTGAGATTATTTTCCTTGCTTTACAGAGTTATTCACAATAGTACCTACATTTTTCTGTTTTTTAGGTGTCTTCAAAGAAACAGACTCACTGGGAAAATTCCTTATGTGGTTGGTTTGTTGCAGGCACTTGATGTTCTGTAAGCACTTTTGTCCTGCCCTTAGTTAAGATAATATCTCAAGATTCTGTTAATAACTCATGTTCATCGTTATTGACTCTTGACTCGTCTAGTACTTTATATTAACTGCAGATATCTTAGATGCTACATTGTATGTAGTGTTTACAATAATAAACTGAATGGAACAATCTCACCTTCCTTTGAAAGGCTCGAGAGTATAACATAATTGTGAGTACCCTCTTCTTTCATCGGTTATTATGCGGAATTGTTTCTCTTTTTGGAGGTTGCTGTTTTGAAACAACCATGTAGGCTTTGTATTGTCTGAAACAATATGGTTTGATTTGGGAGGTTAACAATATTGTTTTGTTTACCAGTCGAAAACAAAACAAGGATTATTGAGAGGTTATTAGTTAGTACTGGTTGTGCTAATGTGTTTTTGGGACATAATTTCAGGATTATGTCATTATCAAAGAAGCTGAATTCTGTCCATGAAGCTATATCATGTGATCCTGCATACCTAGGAAAGGTATGTTTATAGTTAATTCATCCATCATTTTCTGTTTTCACTTGGTAGTTTTAACACACTTTTGTTGTTGAACTTGTTTGAGGATATGGATCTGCATGTGTACTTATAGTTTTTCATTTCAATTTTTTTTTCAGGGACTTAGCCGAAGTTGTCGAAATGAGAGCTGCAAAGGAAAAGAACAATGAAGGGTTAAGAAGTGTTGAAGCCTTTAGCTAAGACAGGTATCTTGACTTGTCTAGCTTATTTGCTTCTTTCATCTCTGTAAATGTGGTGTATATTTACACTTGTATATGAAATTCATGGTAATAGTTGAACATGTATGTATATATTGAACGAGGAGAAATGTAAGAATTAAATGTGAATGCATGAATTTGTAAGCACAATGATATCCATATTGAACTTGTACTAGTAAGAATAAGATTGGATGTAGGTAAGGCTGTGTGGCTCAGGGAAATAATATTTGTTGGGGAATCACTGTTTTGACCAGGTCAAGCAAGACTGACCTTTGTCTGACCAAGTCAAAGACTGACTAGGTCAAAGTCAAGGTCGGTCTTCTTTGACCTGGTAATTTTTTTTGACTTTTGTAAAAAAATTAGTAACAGTTTGTAGCTGTTGCTAGGAAAAAATCTAGCAACGTGAGCTGGGCCGTTGCCAAACAGTTGCTACTCGAATTAAGCAACGGCAACATTACCGTTGCTAAATTTAGAAACACCATGTTTAGCAACGGCTCGCTGGTGTTGCGAGTCAACTACGCAACTGAAACTGGCTGTTGCATACGGCCAAATATGGTGTAGTGGTTGTCCATGAAGATGAAACCAAGTACTGAAGCTTATGAGGAATACATGGCTCGTGTTCCATATGCGAGTGCAGTTGGTGGCTTGATGTATGCAATGGTTTGTACTCGACCAGACATTGCACAAGCTGTTGGAGTTGTCAGTAGATTTATGGCAAATCCAGGGAAACAATATTGGCAAGATGTGAAAGGGATACTTCGATTCTAAAGGGCACGCTAGATGTTGGGTTAGTTTATCAACGAGAAGTTGGTAAAGAACCAAAAGTAAGTGGGTATGTGGATTCGGATTATGCGGGTGATGTAGATCGATTAAGATCAACAACAGGATATGTGTTTACGTTGGCTAGTGGTCCAATAAGCTGGAGGTCTTCATTGCAATCAGTTGTAGCTCAATCAACAGATGAGACCGAGCTAATTGCAGTAAATGAGGCCATGAAGGAAGCAACTTGGCTTAAAGGCTTGATTGGAGTTTTTGGAGTAAAAAAAGAATGCATAAATGTGTATAGTGATAGTCAGAGTGCTATAGACTTGATGAAACATGAATACTTTCATGGAAGAGCAAGGCAAATCAATGTGAGGTATCATTTTGCCCGAGATACCGTAGAGGGTGGAGAGTTTTCAGTACTGAAGATTCAAACAAAGGATAATCCTTCAGACATGCTTACGAAGGTAGTACCGGTTAGTAAGTTCAAACATTGTTTGAACTTAATCAACACTATACCAGTGTAGGCACCGAAAGGTGCAATGTGGTGACGATGAAGTACGAGAAGTCAAGAACAGTGGTGAGTTAAATATTGTCAACAAAGGTGGAGAATTGTAATATTTGTTGAGCAAGTCTTTCACTATTACAAGGAAGCTTGCAAGAGTCATATTCTAGATAACCAAGTATTCCTACTTGGAATAGAATATGGAAATTGTGAAGTTAGGAAACCGTCTAGGATTTGGACATCAAGTATTACTTGACATCCAAGTATTGAAGGTTATAAATAGGTGGTAGTCTATTGAGTCTTAGGTACATAGAGGTAGAGAGACATAAGGGTTTCTTTCTAGTCGTAAGGTTACACAACGTTGAGACTTGTTCTTGTAAGGGTTGTGAGACAAGAGAAAACAACAAGGGACTATACCGTGTGGTTCTTGTAATTGTTCTTCAGATTTCCATAGTGAAAGGTTCATCATCGTCAAGTGGAGTAGGCACTGCCGAACCACTATAAATCTCTGTGTTGTGATTTGTTTCTCCTTTATTCTTCTGTGGTTGTTGTGTGTGCTTGCTTTATACTCGTCTGTGTGTGCACTTGTGTGTGTCTAGAGCTAAACAGGACTGGTATTGATTGATACATCACCATGTGATCCAGAAGCTAATAAACCTAAAGCAACGTATATTGACAATGGGGAATACACTAGATTTTCTCCTTTACCTTCTTCCAAGAAGAGATTCCTCAGAGTTGGCATTGATACTGGAGAACCTATTAAACTGTTTGCATTAGCCTCTTCTAAACGTGGTTTCTTCTCCATTGACATCGATACTGGAAAACCTGTTAAACTGTTTCCATCCTCTTCCAGATGGTGTTTCTTCTCCATTGGAGACCTCATCGATTTGTGTAACAGTAACCACCGAAAATTAGCTAAACTTAATACTTCATCCGTTTTCAAAAAGTAGGCCAGTTTAACTTTTTCCTACTTTTTCCTAAAAATTAGGGAATTTAATTAAACTAAAAATATTTGACTTAAACTTGTTTTTTCTTTGTTCATTCATAACACAAGTCAACGATAGGGAGTAATTGAAATTGAAATCGAATACCTTACGGAATCCTCCAGGAGAGTATATATAGCCTTCTGGCTACTAAAAATAGACAGAAGGAAACAATAATCAACAATTGCATCTTTCAAAACACCCTCTCTCCAAAAATCCTCTCTGCTCTCAACGAAAAAAACATCCGGTCAATCCTTTTCTGCTCAGATCATCTCCCATGGGGCAGATCTGAGCAGATCTAACACCATCAATACCCCTATTTCTCTTCGATCTACGTCTTGGTGTTTTCATTTTCAGTTTTGCTACCGATTGGGTTAGCTAATCGGTTCTGTTGCGGTTACTTTATTTTTAATTTGTTTCAAGGAGTTACAATCGTTGTTGAAGGTTTGCGTCATGGTTTTTCTCTTGGAAGATGTCTGATCAATCCATCAGTTTCGGGTCTTCTTTTGGAGCATATCAAAGCACCTACGGCAGTTCTGACACCGGCTCCGGCATTAGCATCTTCTCCACCCATCTTTTCCCTGGTTTACTATGATGACTAGTATATTGCCCGTGCCATGATGGCACGGGATCGGATTTTTCTTTTGCCATCAAAACTGAATCTTATGAAAAATTAATAATTTACATACTGCGTTGAAATACACAGCAAAGAATACTGATATTGACTAACTAACAATCAAAGAATATCTAAAATTAAAGAATATAAATGGAATCACGACTGTTGCCTATAAAAGGACTTCCGGATACACCACGTTCGATGTTCAGTTGAGTACACAAAACTAATACATCCCTTAATACTGACATGGTCCTTCATTCAGTTGAGGGTGCAAACTTTCAACATATTGCTCAACTTCTATGCTAGTTATTCATGGCAATATCACACCAAAAATTGCCATAAACTACCTTCAGAAAAATCTTAGCACTAAATAACCATAGTTTGTGGACTAAGACTAAATCCCGTTAAACATTAACAACATGAGTGAATATTCAACCAAACTCAATCCAGTAAAATGTGTACAATCCCTCTCTACCTCCACATACATATAAACACTACTATGCTAGCGCATTAATATTTCAACATCGATCCTTCAAAACTGCATCATTACTTTGTCTCTCTCAAAGAAAGTTATCATACTCTCGATCTCAGTAATAATCATGAGTACTACTGAAACCATGACGACCTAGTGTAGTTGTACAGTTGTTACTCATCATAAATAAGTTTACAGAGAAATTTAAAGCATGTTACCACAATTTTCACTCAACGAATTGAATTTTATGCTTACTAATTCTTGAACCCCATCTTATATGACCATTGACCATAGTTTTAAGCAAAGTGATGTCACTGGTTCGCTAGAGATACCAGTTCATTTTCTCTTCGAAAGAGTGAATAGATGTATGCATTGGCTGCTTACATGTAGTAATGATACATACTCATACTGTTCCTAGTCTGACATACGTACCCATTGACTATTTAATTTACAAAGCATCTTTGGCAACGTAAAATTATAAATGAAAAAACTTTGACCGAACTTAGGCCGACCTGATAGAAAATGTCAATGGGGAAAATAGTTGTAACTGAAATGGAAGGTTAAGAAAAATAGAAAATTGACTTCTACAGTTTATGTATAACCTCTTTAGTTGTGTTTCATATCCATACTGCAGATGAGGAATGTAAGCAGGGTGTGTCTTCCAGCTAGTGATTGAGCAGCAGTATTTGGATAACAGATGGCAGATGCAATGATGTTGTTACTTGTAAAATTAAGCTGCTATTCCAGTTTGCCGCGGACAGTTCAATGTGCAGGTTGCCTGCAAATTAAAGATAATTAAAGATAAATGTGCATAGTATAAGATAAGATTGTACAAAATACCCTGTTAGAACCTGCAGAACAGTTGATTTCATAAAATACCTACACGAACCCAAGAATGTATCGTTTATGCAGTATCACTTTGGTTGAGACAGGAAAAATTGCAACATAGTATATCAAATTTTGTCAACATGTTACCTTTCAGAATTTACAGACCACCCAATTAATCCATCTAATAACTTGCACCATCATTTTTTACTATGCGGGACTGCAAAAGGTAAGATAATCTCAACTTTACCAATCTGCGCCGATTCATATATATATATCTTCAAGGATACGAATGACCCTTAACCGAAAAGCAAGTAAAGTCTCTTATACGTTATCACTCACACATGAGCAAGTTTATAGTTAAGAGAAGAGTTTGGGACATATTGGATCTCTTTTAAGCAATGTGTATCAAGGCCTAGACGAATGCTACACTAAACTTTAGCAAGGCAGTTCAATGTACAGGTTGCCTGGCTAATCTAATTAGATGTCGGAAGATGTACAAATCACACAACAGATTATGTTGGGAGGTCTTTGCTGTAGGCAGTGATTACTATTTTGTTCAATTGCCATGGATGGTATATAACTATATAAGCAACCCAAATCCAAAACCTAAGTTTACATTAATTGATGCATACATTATTTCAAGCAAATTTCAGCTATTTATACTCCAAAAGACAAAAGAAAGCCAGTTGAGGTTTACAAATTCGCCATCATTCATGTCCATACTCCAAATCATCTTGAATTCGAGAGAAAATCTAATGCATCTAAGGAACAGAGTTCCTGATTAAGCAAATATCAAGATTAAAAATAGCCAACAAATGGGACAAATGAGTTGCTCACCTTGATATGCAAAAGATCACATTTAAGTGTCTATCCAAGAAGGCGTTGGAAGTACTGTTGGCATGGGCTGTAGCAAAAGAGGCAGGAAAATACGACCAAGTTCCTCATCTCTACGTCTGTTACTGAAGTAGAGCTCATCAATACTTCAGTGAGATCACCTTCACTTTATCCAAATTCACCAACTCACCTAGGTATAATCTGTTAAAGCGATATTGCTACGTAAGTAAATGGTTGAGAAACCTTTAGCAGTCCAATAAAGCACTTTCCCAACGTTTGATGCTTAAATACAGAAACAAACAATGAAAAACAATCAAATTGGGGCAACAAACTGATCAACTACACAGAGGAATAATAATCAAGTGATTAAAAATCAGTAGTGTAGCAGTTGCACACCAATTCATTAGAGGACCACAAACAGACTCTCTTCTTTTCTCAACGACTTGCATAGCCATTACCGCTACTGCTATTTTCTTCAATCCATAAAAATTTATGCATATACCAATCAGATCCAAATAATTGAACCCCACAATTACTCCAATATTTACTCAAAATAAAACCATAAAAAATCAAATAACAGCAGAACAAACAACAGCAGAACACAATCAAATAAAACCCTAACTTCAATATAAAAACCGTATCAATAAATTCCATACAACACCGGCAGGAACAAAAAATTCCATTAAATCAAACTACTGAAAACCCTAACTTCGAAATCATACATGCAGGGGTCTTTTACCATCAGTTGTTAATAATTGAGAATCAAGATTGATAATGGATTCGTATTGATTGACTGCAATTGAAATTGAAAAAATAAAGAATTGAAACCCTAAAATTCAATTTCGACTCCAATTACAAAATAACACAAAAAAGCATGTGAGAAAAGCAAAATGAAGAAGTGGGTTCGATTTACTTACTTGTTTGGACGTTCAAATCAACTGCAACTGTCTTCTTCTTCAACTTTCCTCGTCTGCAGTTATGTTCTTCACCTTTTAATTCCAATTAGGGCAATAAAGATCAGAATCTAATTCCAATTAAGTTTCACTACAATAATTTTCCCAAAATTTGAAGATGATGCCAACTCAACTGAAGAAGAAGAGAGCAGGGTAGAGGTTGAAGTAATGGAGGCTTTGGTGCTTTCGTGAAATTTGTGGTTACGGAGATAAAATCAGAAACCCTAAATTAATTTTGTTCAATCCAGCCTCTTCTCTCTCTGTCACTGAAACCTGAACCAGCAGAAGATGAAGAAGAAAGACAAAATCACAAAGCTTGGAGAAGATCTGAAATCAATAATCAAAGATCATTCAAAGTTCTTCGATAAGCTTGTTGATTTAATCCCTGCAAAATTCAATCTCCCAGCTGAAGACAAACCATGGTATCAAGGATTAAGCAAGGTTGCTTTAGCGATTCATGGGTTCCCTTCGTTCTTCAGTGAGATTTTTGTCTGTGGAGGAAGAGAAAGGGAAACGAATATTTTCTTGGTTTTTCGTTTCTTTCTTACAGAGATATAGATCTAGATGTAACTGTTAGACTCTTATACCCTTATGCTTTTCTAGATTTACAACAAAAATAAAGAAAGTCGAAGGCAAAAGTGATCGAAATCTCGGAGGGGTATTATAGTCCAAATAAAGATGACAACTTTTTATGGCTTTTCTGCCCCTGCTCTTTTAACGAATATACGGAGGTCATTAAGAAAACTGAGCGGTCATTAAGAAAAGGCAGAGGGCAGTTTCGGAAGAAACGCTCGAAATATGTTCGGACGAAACAACACGACTGTGTTTTGTAATATAGATGGTGGTCGGTTTTACATCCCTGTTGATTGTAATTCCGTTCATGATGGTAATGTTGTTTATTATCCCTTTGTTATTTACAGTTTATTTAGTTTTGGTTTAGATCTAGTACCTAGCTTAGGCTTGTCCGGCTATTTTGTTAGGTTTTTTCTAGGTCTTTTTTGTCTGTTTGTAGTGTTATTGTTGTAGTTGTTAAAGCGTTCCACAGCATCCATTCTCTGTGCGGCAGAATTCTCCGGCAAGTTCAAGGTTTTGAAGTTTCATATCAGGATCTTGAAGTTTCTGCTAGGGGGCTTTGTTGTTTGGTGAACAGGAAGTTACTTTACCCCAATTTTGATTGCTACTTTTCCGGCCGGTGGAAGGGCTCTTATGAGTTATCAGAAGAGCTTATTGTACACACGCCGTGAAATTTGGTCAGCTGTGGTTTTGTTGATCGCTTTGGAGGAGAGTTTTTGGTTAAGAAAAATTTCACCCAGAGTTGTGGATCTAGTTTCACCGATCCAAACTCACCCTTGGTTTTGAAGGGCATTATTGTTACTGTTCGTTGGTCTGTTCAGTAATACTGGATTCTGGTTACGAGATTCGGGCTACGAGATTCGGATTCTGTTTGGAAATCGCTTAGTGTGTTATGTATGTTTTTGTTTTGGTCATGTAACTTCCAGGTTTCTCTCTGGTTTTCTTATTAAAAAAAAAAAGGCTACTAAAAATAGAGACGAGTCTAAACAAGGTAATAGTTGTTTCTGTGAATTTGTAAACCTAGCTAGAAAAGGTTGCCCAAAGGGCAGGGATGAAAAATGTAACTTTGCAAGTAATTCAAGGGAACCAAACCAAGTGCAGGCTTCACAAAAACGAGGAGAAGCCCTTCCTCTGTACATCCTCCAAAACAGGAGTCACAAAAACGAGAAGATAGACACCCATTGAATACAAAGAGTTGCTGCTTTCCTGAACAAAATAACTGCAGCCTTACACTTTCCGTATTATCCATGTAGTACAGAAGTAACAGATCTCATCTGCCTTACCGAAGCACGGATATCTGCCAAAATGTGAACAAAAAACCAGGGAGCACAAGATAACCATTCTTGTTGAGAAACTAGTCAGTATAATCTCGTGAAACTAATTAGTAGCTGATTATGAATGCCACATCATCCAATTAGTTCTATGTATCATTCTTCGAGCCAATCTTCTTCAGAGCCAAGAGCATTAATTAGTGTATCAATATCAATATCTGACAGACCATCATCTCCAGTCCAATTTTGTAGCATTTCATCAAGATACAACAAAGGATCGTCAGAATTTGGTGACAAGAAATCATCTGTTTTTTCACCATTGAAATTCCAAAGTGGAGGGAACTCCGAAAGGAAACAATTTTCACCATGGTTGCAATCCATTTCATTGTTCTGCAAATTCCTTCCTCTAAGTGGACACCCGGACTCCAAATCCATTTCCTTGCATCGGTCAGTTGATCGCTATTTTTGTCACGGCTTTCTACAATTTGTGATTGTGTTCGTGTTACAACAGATGTTCCAGTAACAGTTCTTTTCTTCTCTTTAGACTTGATGCAACTCTTTAGAGTTGAACTTGAAGTTGAATGGTCTTGAATTTTCTTAGCTAAATTAGTTTCCCAATAATTCTGGATTTCATTTGCAGTTCTTCCCGATAGAATTCTCGCTATTAGAGACCACCTATACACAACAAACTCAGAAAACCGCAAAACTGCCTAATTATCAATTTTAGTGAAGCAAAAACAACATTACCTGTTTCCGAAGAGTTTATGAAGTCTAATGATGAGTTCTTGTTCAACACTAGAAATGTTTCCTCTCTTAATATCAGATCTCAAGTAATTAAACCAACGATTGCAGCAAGCCTTCCCGCATCTCTTTATACCTTCAAATGGAAATAATGATTTAGTCATTTCAAAAAGAGAAAATACCACAAGAAATTTTTTGGAGGTGAAATGCGTTACCAGCTTTGGTGGGAAGATTACTCCAATCTCCTTCACCATGTGTTTCAATATAGTCTAAGAGAACTCTGTCTTCGGTAGCAGTCCAAGGACGTTTACCCATATTCTGTATTACAATGATTGAGTGAGAAACAACACAAAACTTCGAGGTTTTTTCCAAATTTATAAAGAGGGACTTATGGATGGCCAGTTGATGGTCAGAACTATGGGTCTTAAAGAGGCTCACATGCATGCACATCATTTACATGTTAAGAAGGAGATTGAAAGACGGATGCTGGAGTCTTTCGCACCTTTGGAGTTGATGGTGCTTCTAATGCTGCTGCCTCAACTTTCCGACAATGCATATTCCTCCATTTATCCTGTTCAAAGCATACATCAATAGAATGAAAAACCTATCAGAACTGAACAATAAAGATCAAACATAACGACTACATATTGGTCTAATATCCATATCAAACCCCAATTCCACCACGAAAAGGATAAACCAATCCAAAAATTGACAAATGCAGCTTTCACAATAAGAACACCACCAACAACAAAATACAAGTACAAATTGGTCTAATAACCATCACAACCCAAACCCCCGGGAGAAAGGATAAAACTGAACCAAAATCGGCAATTGCACTTCATAAACCAACACCACCACTACACCAACAACAAGACTAGTACAAATTCAATATTACCTGAAAATAATAAAACCGAACCAAAATTGACAAATGTAGATCATTAACCACCACCCAACCAAAAATGACAACAAGACTAGTACAGATTGATTTTAAACCATAACACCCCAAAATTTCCCGTGGAAACAAAAAGAAAAACCAAGCCAAAATTGAAAAAATTCAGTTCATTGTCCACCACCAACAATCCCAGTTCCCCCAAAGCTGCAACTAGATTGCTAATATGGGGCACCAACTTTGATTGGAGGTATACCAATCCATCCGTCAAAGATGTGGATTTTGGTCCACCCCTAAACATTCATGCAAAGCTGAACCAAAATCCAAAAAACCCAGTACATAAAACACTATAACAACAACAAAAAATCAACCCTTTAAGAACACAATTTTTCTAACTAGGGTTTGTAATTAGACTATTCCTAATTCCTCAAAAGATAAAAAAAGAAACAGACCCGGTGTGTAATAAGTATAGATATACAAAACCCTTGATGGAATTGAGAAAACAAAGTGATAAAAAACCAAACCTTTAGATCAATGTTGGAACGAGCAGCAAGACAGTGACCAAATACAGGGTCTTTTAGTATTTTTTTCCATTTCCCAGTTCCGTGCTTCTTGACAGCGGCTTCTAATGCTTCTTCTTCTTCCGCTGTCCATTTCTGCTTCGGAGCTGCCATTATTCTCTCTTTTCTTTCTCAGTGTCTCTCTCTGTTTCTGTGAAAATTTGGGGAGAACCCAGCTAGAGAAGGTTAAAAGGCAGGGACGAGAATGTAAATATCTAGGTAACATGAGGGGGATTTTGCAATGAATATTATCTGTTAGAGAGATTTGATCACGTGAGACTCACATGACCGGTCACACTCTTTTATTTTATGGGAAGATTAATTAAACACCCCTAAAAATTCACCCCTTCACAATCACCCCTCCCTACTTTTATAATCACCCATCCTTGTTTTTTAAGCTTACTAGTATATTGCCCGTGCCATGATGGCACGGGATCGGACTTTTCTTTTGTCATCAAAACTGAATCATTACCAAAATTTACAATTTACACAATTAATAATTTACACACTGCGTTGAAATACACAGCAAAGAATACTGATATTATATGTCTTTTTTTATAGACATCAGTTGTGATTCCGTTGTATTTCTCATTTGGTTGTGGTATTGCATGTCTTCTTTTTCTTTCTCACTTTCAGCTATCTCCCAAAGGCCGAAGCTGAGTTGGCTCAGCAGTTCAAGATTTTCGACATACCTTACCATAATGGCACGGCCAGTTTGTTTTTTTTTTTTGGCAAATGACAGGTTATTTTCTCAAAGAGCATATAATATTATAAATTGCAAAAGGTGTGTTGGGCCTAACATTTTGGTCCACTTCATATCGGATAGCTGATGCGGTGTGCGGTTCAATGGTGGTTGATGATAAAAATCACCAATGTAAACATTAATAGTGGGAGTGACTCTCGAGTTAAGCTTCAAGACTAATGGGAAGGAACAACAAAATTCAAGTACCCTTATAATCATTTGAACAATGGATAATTAAAACACATGGAACGTGAAATAATTGATGTTACAAACTGCAACCTGACGATGTAGTGACTGGATGTAATTAACCACAACCTGATGTTACATAGCCAACATGTAAATTACGAAACCATTCACTTGATAGTCGTTCTGGAGTCACCAAAAACTAAATTTAAAAACAGTAATAACATAAATGAAAAAAAAAACTAAATTTTGGAACCGTAGTAACACAAATGAAATTGAACGATCGGGAAACAAATCCTTGGCAGATTATGAAAATGGATTTGTTGTCAGAACACAATTAAGAAAACCAAAACGATGAAAGTGATTTACCCCGGACTCATATCTACCACACCTCGTTCATTAAACTTGAAAAATCCTTGAGATAGAGAATTAAAATAAGGTTCCATCTGAATCCCTTGCAAGTCTCTGAAGTCTGAAGGGTGAAATGGCATTTCCCTCATTTATATCCTTGTCAATACCTTTGGCTCAAAAGTAATTGGAACACGCAATAACAATATTTCTACAATAAAACTAATGAAATAAGCCAGCCCCTTATATTCTCCGTCCTTTTTATCATGTCATTAGAGTATCAAATTGTGCCCAATTTACTCTTGAGCTAAGTTCAAATAATAGTGTCGATCATTTTCAAGTTAACCATGTTATGTATAAAGCTTATGAGTTGTAAGAAGATTATATAATCAGCAAAGAAAGCACCAAGCATACCCACATTCGACATTACTCTACTCTCTTGGTCTGTGCCCCTTGGTTCAGACCGGACACTTGAATTTGACACATCTGGAGGTGTTCTTCCAGCAAACATATCAAAGTACACGATGCAAAAACACATTTCCTCTTAAACAAACCCAATATGTTAAAATTACACATTTCAATCTCCAAAATTTGTATCATAACTTCAGTTCATCACATTCAACAAACTATGTGCAGCAATTTAGCTATAAAGAAATGCAACCACAGACCACAATAGGATAGCCCTACTTAAAGTTTTTTCACCAACTGTTAAATATAAGCTCAATTGTTGGCCGAATAGGCGAATCCAATACCATCCAACTATTGGAATTGTTGTTGCATACATTAAAATATGCAATGTTGCGTACATCATATTTTACCATTTGCTGTTTCATAGAAACCTAAACGCAGAGTTTCAAGACAAAAATCTCAGGTTTCCTTACAATTTGCCATATAAACCCAAATTAATGAAAACCCCTAATTTACAATAACCTAGAATACTACAATACAGAATAATTTTATCATATTGGGATTTTGGAATCACATACCTAATTTTCAAAAACTCTGAACCACCATCTTTAGCACCACCGATCAATTTTATTTTGGAAATCGATGTTACCATCTTTGATTACAAAAGTAGACAAAGTCAAATCTTCATCTTCATTATTATTCCTTGAAACCGAGCTAAATTGATAGTTCCAGGGTTGTTAATAGAGATGTTCTGAGATTTGTGTATTTGAATTCTGAGATTTTGAGTGTTGATGGAGAGAAAATCTAGGTTTCGTGAGAGGCGAATTTTGTTTTGGTGGAGGCGGTGTGATTTTGTGGAAGATGAAATCGAGAATCAGATATCCATGCTTTATGGAGAATTTACCAAAAAAATGCAAGAGACAGACACGGGAAATGAAAAGGCGGAGGGACTTTTCAGTCTTTTCATCGTTGATTGAAAAGATTATGGTCGTACGAAACAACCCGTTTTGTTTTGTAATATAGATAACATTACTATAATACCCTCACTATAAGTGTACCCAATTAATACTCATTAATTCAGTTTCTTTTCAGCTTCCACCGTCAACACAACCTCCACCACCACAAACACAACCTCCGCCACCAAACCCACCACCGAATTACCTTCTACCACCACCTCAACCACCACCACCACCTCACCACCACTACCACCACCACTACCACCATCATCTCATCGCTGCCACCACGACGCCACAATCATCTCTGCCACCACCAATGCGTCATCGTCATTTCCATTGCCACCACCAACACAACCGCCACCACCACAACCACCCCAACCACCTTCTACAACCACCTCCGCCACCACTATCTCATTGCCACCACCACTTCCGCACTACCAACACCTCCTACCACCACCACTACCACTATTACACCGCCGCCACCACCACCATTATACCGCCGCCACCACCACCAAACCATCTCCACCACCACCAGTAAAAACTTAGTGTCAAGTTAGCAACTTGACACAAAACGGATGTAAAGTTGGCAACTTTACACAAAGTGCAGTGTAAAGTTGGCAACTTTACACAAAAAGTTGCTAGACAGGAGAATTTCTAGACTTTGATTTGTGTAAAGTTAGCAACTTTACACAAAGTGCAGTGTAAAGTTGGCAACTTTACACAAAAATTGCTATCCAGGAGAATTCCTAGACTGTGATTTTGTGTAAAGTTGGCAACTTTACACAAAGTGCAGTGTAAAGTTGGCAACTTTACACAAAAATCTGGTGTTAAATTGACAAGTTGATACGAACGAGTGAACCTGGCGTGAGTCGAACACGCATTTTCTGACATAGAGTCAATCGTGCTACCATTGCACCACAGATTCGTCTTGAGGCATGTTTAAAACCATCAACATGCTATATGACATCAAAATTACAAGCATAGACGGAAAATTTAAAATAAAATTAGAGCAAGTAGTGGATTCTTCATTTAAAGTCAGTTTCTGCAGATTAACGTTGTTTAGGCTTTAGAAGAGAAGAAAATTACATACATGTTCATATGTGAGTGCAGATTTAGTATTTGTGTGTTATTCAAGTCACCCATGGTTAAAATTATCATCTACTGCAAAAAACATAAAAAAAAAATACAGTGGCAAGGCAGAAAGAGTACCTGGAAACCTGTTACATCTGTATATTGTCCACTACACTCAACATTTGATAGTTCGAAGAGATTATACCTTCAACCATATTCCATCTGCCCCAACTAAAACGGCTCCTATGAACTTCCTTCCATCTTCAAAGACTACAGTCGCCTAATCATTAATATACAGCTCCACCATCTAAGTTTGGGTATATTTAGAATCAATAAGGACCTGAAATTATTATTGTTAACTGCAGTACAAAAAAAATGAAGCAAGAACTTTTTTTAACTGGACATGACGATCCCTAACTAGGACAATAACTTGTGACATTGTTTTCTTCAAGGGAGTTCACAATAATGCCTGAACTGTAAGAACAGAAGCAAAGTCATCTTTATATATCAGACATCAATGACTACTAGATGACGTTGTTCAAGCTTAACTGTTAACAGACTTGCACACAGAATACAAAGCATTAATATTAAGTGCAGATACGTCATGACAAGGCAGAGACATATTGAGTCACTAAAAGTTCACTAAACATGAATTTAAAGACTAAATAAGTGGGTTGAAACTTGAAATTACAACCATAATGAAGTTACATTTGGCCGGTATGTTCACGAACCAGAAACAAGACAGTTTGGTAAGACATCATGTCAGTATCTTTTCTAGAGTCAACTACTGGTCCTACTAACAATATCTAAATGATTTCTAACCTTTTGTTCAATACAGCTTACTTAATCCATGGAAATGAGCTATTTAAGAGATGCTCCTTTCAATCTTAAAATGAATAAGACACAGAAAAATGTCAACATGAGCCCAAATAAGTGGTTTATAGATTCTTCTTAATCTTTTGCTTTTATTTCCACACTAAGACGCTAAAACAGCAGCTCACATAAGAATATATATGGCCAAACTTGTATATTAGGACCGGCGATAAGCATCGTCGGACTTGCAACTAACGATGCTCTCCAACTCATCATCCAAACCCAAATTTTTAAAATCAATAAACTCAATCCACAAATTACTGAATCTCATTCGTAGCAAAAAACAATGCAAGATAAAATACCTATGATGTCCTTCAACAACAACTATGAATTCATCAACGGAAGCACATGTGCCAAAAAAGCACCAACAAATAATCCATATTTTAGGGTGTATTTGACTGCCTTAACTATTGCCTCGCCATTTGAAACCATCCCTGGCTTCCTGTAATCAGATGAAATCAAATTCCACATAACCCAATCCAGGATATAAGAAATCGATAATACTTAAAAGAAAACCAGCTTCATATTGCAAATGAACATGGACTTCTAGTCGAACACGAACGAAATTACCTAAGTATAGCTTCTAAAGAGAAGAACAAATACTAATACGATCTTAACTTCTCCATGGCCATTCTCTATGACCTGAATTCCAAACAATTTCAATCAGTTTTCAAAAATTAAGAATTCATGATAAGAAACATATAAAATCTCAAACTAAATCTTTGAAATTATTCTAACTGTTTCTTGACCTACACAAATCTAATATAATTCTACACAAATTTAACATCTATTAACAAAAAAATCCACAACAATTTCAGTTCTTTACGGAAAAAAAAAACAATTCAATAATAATCACAAAATACAAAAATAAGAGATTAAACATCTTCTTCACTAGAAGAGCTTACATGAACAAATTAGATGAAGTTTCAATTCCATCACCTGTGGTTACAGTAGTGGAGTTAATTTGATTCAATAAAAAGGAATTTATATATTATAACAAGAAAGAAGACGGTAGAATGGGGAATAGAGAGTATTGGTGGTGGCGTTGATGGTGATAGCGTGAAGATAGTGAGTTTCTCAGATCTCAGTTACGGTGGTGATGATCGTGGTGATGGCGGAAGGAGGAAGAGGAGGAAGAGAGAGTGACAGAGATTTGCAGATCTGTAATTAAGACTTTAGTATCTAAGGGTTACCAA
>JAJJMA010050917.1:0-15581 GCA_023529015.1 Papaver nudicaule | reverse complement strand
GCACTGATCAAGGTAATTTCATGGCGCAGATCAACATGAACATGAATGAAGATTTCAAATCTCAGAGTCATCTTTTGATAAATCCAGTTGCGACTCACACTGCAAATGTCGGGTCAAAGAGATCATTTGAATATCCTGAAAATATGGTCATGCAGAGAGAATAAAAGGAGAAAATTTACGTCAAGATATAACCCATTGACTGAGCCTGAAGATTCGCATCACACGGTAATATCTCCGGCAATTTCTACGACTTCGGTAACTAATGCAAATTCAAATTTGAATTTCTAAACTCTCCCTCGTAAAAAGTTGCATCACGGATCCACTAAGAAGAAAAGGAAGATCAAGAAAACTAGAAAAGAAAGCCCAGTAAGAAGAAAAAACAAATCTGGATACCAAAGTCTAGCACCCAAGCCCTATACCATGAACCGCCAATGCCAGTTAACTCTGTTACAGACATGGATGTAGATGTAACCCCGCCAGCTTTCATCATGACCATTGAAGAATGTTTACCTGAACTACCAGAAAATCCTCTAGAAACCCAACCAGAAAACCCACCAGAAAACCCATATGAAAATCTTCTCACACCTGAACCCGTTACCATACCAATATCAACATCAGAAACCCTACCTACACCACCAGGCTTCTCATCACAATCCACTGCTACTGAACCACCCAACAACTTTTCAACTCTTCTTCATTCAAACCCTTTCACTTTGATATATATAATCCTCCCCCGTCCTATTCAAATCAACCATTAAAAATCTTGCTCCCCATATGTGAGTGTAAAATCTGCCTAGATACATCACACCTAACAGCCATCAGATCTATAATCATGCTATACAATATTCGTTCGTAAGAGTACGAGGAAGATAAGAACTATGCCGAAGATAAACAATATAAGAACATATGTAAAATAAGAACATAAACTATTGATTGACTTTCATGCTAACTAATACATGGATATGATCCTTAGAAGTTTGAGGAGAAATTAACCTAATCTCACTCTCACGACTTAGGTTACACCAAAAATCCAACCCTTACAAATGATCTCGAGCTCGCCTTATATATGCCGAGTCTGAAGTGGTTTACAGCTAATAAGACAAACTACTCAATCGTTGTGGTGTCAGAGTTTGTCGAGTAAGGCGGTTCCTTCGGTGAGTACTCCGAAGATGGCTTTGTTTCTCTATCCTTCGATGGTCTGTCCGAGTCTTCTTTTATCGAACTCCAGTTCGAGGTCACTTCATATATTTATCCGAGGAGTGGCAGCGACATCCTTTGAGGTGGGTCTGGTCCTTCTGATCTTGACACGTGTCCCGAGGGTGTTTTACCCTCCACAGTTTGCCTATTTACTTTCCTGGTATCGAAGATGCCTGGGGAAGGAAATTTCTTCTTCGCCACCTTCTTCTCGCCATGCACCCCACTAGCTGCCAAGTGTGACGTTTCATGACACGTTCTGCATGTTCCCGAGATTCTAGCTACCTTTTGACCTTCCAACCGGTAGCGTCGGTTTCCCTCTACTATTTAAGTATTAGTTTCTCCCTCTAAAATTTTTTAGCCTTTTTCGTACTCTCTTCAGCATCTCCGACGCTCTTTTTCCCGAAACCCTTGAAATTATATCTTTTAATCTGACACTTGTTTGGTGCTTTCTTATGGTACCCTTTGCTTTAATCTTCTTATTATTTCATAAAGGCAATTCTTTTTCCCTTTTCATCATCTCTTAAGCCCCTGATCAATCTTGCCTCTGCAACTTCCGGTGTCGGCGAGTCCTGTTTTCCTTCTCTTTGTTTTTCTTTTCATGTCGTTTCCTTCTAAAGTTGATGTTCTCATCTCGATGATGAAGAATTTAGGTTCTAAAGATGATTCTTTCAACATAAAGGTTGTTGGTGCTCCGGGCAGCCGGCTGACTCCAGAGTTAGTTGAGGAGTTTGGGTGCCACGAGGAGAAGCTCTTGGTTACATTCCATCAAATTTTTGCTGGGTTGATTCCCCCTTTTTACCAACCTTCCAATCCTTTGTTTCTCGAAATTCTTTGTTCCCTTCCTAGTCCTCGGGGGGGTGATGCATCTCACTTGTAGTTTCATTCATCTTATCAACCAATGGGTTTCCCGCTCCGAAGATAACTCTCCTGCCGGCTCCACGACGAAGTTTTATTTTACTGCCAAAAAGTTCTTTCACCATTATGAACCATTCTTAACGCTGGACAACGAATTTGCCCCTTGGGGAGTCAGCTTTCGGACTGTGAAGGGGGGTGTAAATATTATTCCAGGGTCTTTAGATTATTCCATGGATGAAGACTGGTACTCAGAGCCTGTGCTTCTGGAGGGTCCCATTCTTCGTGGCTGGAAAGATGCAGGTCGCTTCCTTCCTCGGACTGAGTTCGAAGTAGGACATGAGTTCCCGACTCAGCATCTGTTTACGATCCACTTTTCTGACGAGGAGAGAGAGAGGTCTCGCCAGGTTTTAAGGAAGGGCAAAGGTGTTTTTGCTGGCGCTTCGAGTAGCTTAAAGCGTTCCCGAGCAGATGAGGAAACTATGGAACAGGTAACCAGTGCCGTTCCTGGGAATTTTTTGCCCCGAAGCGAACTCTTTTTTATATGCCCCCATGAAAGAAAAAATTGCACAAATTTCTAATAATAAACAACATTTTTTTTTTGCGAGATTAATAATCCAATTGAAAAACTTGTTATCTCAAGCACAAAAAGAAAAACTAAGTTCTTCGAAATATTTCCGCCCTTCGCGTATTTTTAGACGCAAATTCTCTAATAATAGACTTGTAACATTGACGATCGAAGATAATAAACAAGGTAATTAGATTTGGATCCCAAAATTATTACATCGTAGTAGTTAACCGATAAATCAAAGGAAAGGGTGTCATCATCTTTGATGGCTGTAAATAGTAAAACCACATATTATGGTTACGGTGTCAGAGAGTCAGGTTCCTCTCGGTTACCACATGAACCATAAGTGAAACATGTCATGCCGTAAAAATGGCGTAAAATGAACACGGAATATGATGCACTAACATTGTTATCAACTGTTTACGAATTTGATAGGGTTAGTAACCGAGTGGATGAATTGGTCCTTGTATTTTCTACTTTTCTTAATAAACCCCCTCTTTAAATCCCTGTATTTTCATTTTTTTGTTGATATAACTACAAAACATAACTATAGATTTGTATGCCCCCAAAGCTTGGATGCCCCAAAGTGGAGCTTCTCCTGCTTTACCGCCAGGACCGGCCCTGCAGGTAACAAATACCTTTTTGAGGCTTTTATTTTCTGGAGTATGAATACTTGCCTCTATTTGTTTCCTGAGAAAGACGGATCCTCATTTGCAGGGAAATGTTGTATTTGTGGTTGACTTAAGTGTGAAGAACGAATTAGTGAGCTTTGAGTTCGAGGAGAAGACCGAGGTTGCTAGGCCTTGCAAGAAGTTTGTGTTTAAGAAGTCCTCCAAAGTCAGTTTGCCGCATCAAAGCAAGGTATCCACGAATCTTTCGAAAAAGAAGGTGAAAACGACTGCTCCTGTCGAACTGTTCTCGCTGAAGGCTGCTGATGTGCCACCTATCGATAAAACTATCGAGGAGGTTGTGGTTGGCAAGCCGAATGTTGCTATGCCTAGTGTGCCTGCCTCTGCCTCGGCGATGATTGCTTCTTCTGCCGCGACCACTGCCTCGGCCATGGTTGCTTCTGCTGCCGCGACCACTGCCTCGGCGATGATTGCTTCAGCCGAACCTTCTGTCTTGTCCTCGAAGAAGATTATTCATGTGGTCGATCTCCTCCTTCCTCGAAGGGATGGCTCATCTGTTAATATGGATCCTTCGAAGAATTTAGTTATCAGTTATCCTCGCAGTTCAAAGTTTCCACCTGCCCCTAGTTTTGCTGGCAAACATGTTCAACCATACACTGCGAAGAGATTTAAAGAGGTGTTTTTTGAGAATCACAATCCTAGTGACTTTTCCAAAGAAATTTCGTCTCGTTTTGATGCTCATGCCTCTGACCCCCTGGGCTTCCCTTTGGATCCTGAGTTTTGCAAAAAAATTGGCGCTGTTTTTGGAGGTGATCGTCTCAGAATGGAGTATGATCTTCATCATCCGCCTTTTTCGTATGAGGAGAACCTAGCTATGCTTCAAATGGTAAGTTGTTTTTCCCTTGAGGCCTGTGCAATTGTATTTTTGGAGTTTGGCTAAGTATTGGCGTCTTTTGGTATTTTTCATAGGGTAATTATCACGAGTCCGGTCTCTTGGCCTATGCCTTTGATCAATATGGCGAGGCTGAGTATCATGAGAGGAAATTTCTCCAAATACAAGAAGAGCTTGCTGAGGAAAAGACTCGCAGTGCTCGTGAAATAAAGAATTTGATAGGTATGTATTTGTTATCTTATGTTTGCACTGTACCTTGTAATTTTATGTTGAGAAAAGTTTACTACTTTCTAAAAAAGGCGAGATAAAAGAAGGGGAGAAGAAACTCCACGAAGCTAAGCTAGCTCTAAACAATTCTCTTGAGAGTCGCAAGCCTTCGCACAGCGCCTCTAGCGATGGGAGTCAGGTGAAGTCGATAAGCTTGTAAAAGAGAGGAATAAGGCCTGGGATGATCAGGATTATTATAAGGGGAAAAGGCATGAGGCTGAGAAGCTTCTTCTCGAGGAAAAAAGAAAAAGAATGAAGACCGAGAGCTTACTCGAGGAGGAGAGGAATAAGAATGGGATTATCGCCCGAGAAAATAATTTTTTTAAACTGGATGTAGGTCGCCTAACACGAGAGCGAGATGTTGCTCCTAAGGAAAAGCCAATCAGTGCCTCTGGCAGGATAGTGATTGAGAACCTGGAACAAGACATGAGGAATTTGAGGGTTCAAATGGCGTCTTTGAAAAATGTCAACAAGGAGCTGGTTTCGGAGAATGATGGTTTGAAGAAGGGTTGTAATGATATGAGTATGGAGCTTGCCAAAGCAAGAACTTCGAAAGACCACCTTTCTCGAATGGTCGATGAATAACGGTTAGAACTTGCTACAATAGGAGCGGTTTCTTCTGAAGATATTAAAAAAAGAGCTACCCAACCTCGTTTTACCAATCAACATGAGGTTACCGAGTACATGGTGTTTAAAGAAAGTAGGGTACCAACCCTGGTTAACTTTTCTGATGTTCTTACTGTGTTTCCAAGGTGTGGTTGAGTATCTCCACCTTATTTGTGTTTCTGTTGTTTGGCAGGCATCGAGGCCAACTTACAGAAGAAAGTTGCAGACGCTGAATCGGCGAGGGACGAGGCTGTCAATCAGTTGGTGCTTGAAGCGGATCAAAAGTTGGAGTTCGAGAGGAGAGCACAACAATTATCGATGGAGTTGGCCGAGGAACGTCAACGTCGGACTGTCGACATAGGCAGACTTTCCCAAGAGTTGGATCTCGAACGTAAGCGTCGTTCAGAGGATGTAGAGAGGAGTGCTGAGCAGGTGTCTGGCGAACGAAATTTCCGTCTGAAGTGCCAGGAGGATCTAAGGAATATGGTTACTGGTTTTTCCCTCGTCAACCATCAGTTAAGACATGGGCAGGCTGTTGAGGAACTGCTTACTCGATCTGCCTTAACTACCTCCCTGGCTACGAGCATGGCTTGTCGAAGACATGATAGGTCACTTTTTAGGACTATCGGTATTGAGCCTCCTACCTATGGGGACGTTGGTGCAAACGATGTTGACGCAGTACTCCCGGGTGACGATTATTTGCTTCCTCAGGAGGTATTTGTAAGGTTGGCTAGGGACGAAGCACGAAAGAGAGGGCTGCTTGGGAAGATTCCTGATGACCAAGGTGTCGGCAATGACGAAGATGATGGCGACGATGACTCTGACGATAACCATTCTGGAGGTGGCGACGATGACTCTGGCGATGCTCCGAAGGGTGATTCCGAGGGTGATTCGAAAGATGATCCAAAAGACGGTTCGAAAGATGATCCGAAGAATAATCCCAAGGATGATCCGAAAGATGATCCGAAGGATGATCTCAAGGATGATCTGAAAGATGATCCCAAGGATGATCCGAAAGATGATCCGGAGGGTGATGTTGCAGTTGAAACTGACAACCCTGTTGATGATGCCGCACAGGATCTTGGTGATGCCAAAGGGCCGAGCGCTGGTGGTGGCGTGGGTGCTGGCTTCGATCAAGGGAACAACTATTTGTTTCAAGAAACCACCGCCGCGTATAGTGAAGAAATCGAAAGTGAGTCTGAGCCCGTGAGGGAATCACTCCTTCGAGACAATATCACTCCGGCTTTCGAACCTATGAAGAGGACTTGGAGGCTGAGAGAGAGCTTTTGGATGTCATGAAAGTTTTTGGAGATCCTTCCCCTCGTCATGTTGTGTTGTCTAGTGGAGTTTCTCCCGTGGTGTAGCAGCGAATATTTTGCTTTTCCTTTTGTCTTTTGATACAAGAATTTTTGTACTTGGCATCTCCCATATTTTTTGTGCTTGTAAGATGTATTGACTATGTTTATGAAGAAGCCTTTTTTGCTTGATTGGAGTTTCTTCCTTTTTAGTTTGTGTATATTTGCTGAGAACTTCGTAATCAAGCACGAAGTTGCTTTTGCAATGCTCTAGGCTCTTAAGGTTACTCGAGGTGCAATTCCAGGGCTTACTTCGATGTAAGAGATAGTAAAACAAGCTAGTGGGGGCTTATGGATCACCCTTCCCAAAGGCTTTTAGTTACATGCCTGTTTTAAAGCAAACATAGGCTATCGAGGTCATAGGTACCCGTTTTGCCTCAGTATGTTGGGTGGATATCGAGGATACCAAGTATTCTCCAAGAGAATATGGTGGTATTCTGATGATCCATTTATCCCAAGTACATTGAGGAACTTATGGTGGGTAGCTGCTATGATTGTTCCTTGATAATAAAGTAACACAATGGGGGAGTGTCGGTCAAGGCTGGAGCTTAGACATGGTACTATTCTCCTATCGCGGCCTAGAGTTCAACCCCTCTGTTTCTCGATAGCCCCTCCTCGAGGCTAAGTGTTTGTTTTTTAGAGGAGGTCCCACTACACCATATTCTGTGATCCGCAACTGAAATTCGCAACGGTTTAGCTGCAGTTGCAAATCGCAACATACCCAGAACCGTTGCGGATTTGATGCAACGGTA
The DNA here is from genome assembly GCA_023529015.1 of Papaver nudicaule. NCBI lineage: Eukaryota > Viridiplantae > Streptophyta > Magnoliopsida > Ranunculales > Papaveraceae > Papaver > Papaver nudicaule. The sequence goes on along the minus strand of JAJJMA010050917.1, from coordinate 8,463 downwards.
GAGATTTAGTTGCGGATTGACGCAACGGCTTAGATTAGGTTTGAATTTTGCAACGGTTTGGTTTGACGTGTGTGGGTTGTGCGTGTGCTCAGGACACTTCTAGTTATTTTTGTGCCCAAACCAGTTATGCCTAGAGTATTTTCCACCCAAGTTGTGAAGTGTGCGAAAATCGTGTGTGCTTAACCCTTATCCTTATCTTATCTCTTTTATCATTTCCTACTCGCTCGTTTTTTTTTCCATTCTCACCCTAAGACTTTCTTCTTCTTCTTCCTCCGCAGAGAAGCAGAAGGAAGACAAGCAGCTAACCCTAACCACCACCAACACGAACACGGCAACAGCAACACCAACACCATAACTTATAGTATCTAACTCTAAATATTACGAATCGATGGAAGAAGATTATGGAGGTGAAGGCGATGAATCGAAGATATTCGATGGTAGATCTCGACTGAAACCTAGATTTCGTGATGACTGAAACTTGATAGCTTCATCTTCTTCTCGTTTTGGGTTTCACAAATCAACTGCAAGCCTAAACTTCATGCTCGTTCTAATCTTTCTTTCATCAGATTCTGAATTAGGGTTTTTAAAAATTAGGTTTTTAATTTTTGTGGATGAGGTTATATTTACCAAGGTTATAATTTTGTTTGGAATTAGGTTAATTTATGTGAAATCAGGTTACTTTTGATTTGGGTTTTTGCAGACAAAGGAAGGAATTCGGAGAAAGAATTAAGTTGGAAGGAATTGGTTCATGTTCGGATCTATGTCAGTGGTTTGATTTCGGAGAATCCAGGTTTAAACTCAGTGAATTACTCGAAACTGTTTGATTTACTTGTAATTTTGGGGATTCGTTTGATTAATTGGTGATTTTGTTGGTTGTGTAGAGGTTTCTCCAAGAATTGGAAAAATTAGAGTGAAGCTGAAATTGGTGAAATTGGTTCTGCAGTTAGAGCCTTTAGCTGAAATTTGGTGATTAGTGTTTACATGCTAGCACTTTCTGGTTGGTTCTTACCTTAAAATTAAAAGGTAAATATTGCACAGACAGTTCTACATCTTATTAGTTTATTTGTTGTAAATTTGTTTTTATCTTAGATTCTGGTCTTTATGAAGAATCCAATTGTTGCGCGAAGTGTCATTAAGAGCTAAGGCTTGAAATTGTAGCTACTGTTTCAAAATCTCTAAGATTAGAATCATTCATATGTTGTGTACTGACCTCGTCCTACGATCGAACCAGTCCTATGTTCATGACCAAAACATCTACACAATAACAATGCCAAAACCTCTCTCCTATCTCTAGATGTCCAATAATTTGTACAAGAGTTGCAAGACACTCAATACCAATAGCGAAAACACTAATTTGCAATTTTAGGCCGTATGAAGCAGTCCAAACATGAACGAGAACATTATTAGTATCACAAAGATGTGTTTCACAGCTTTTGTACGTACACACGTAATATTTCGCTTTACTTATTTCTTTTGTGGTGTGATAGCTACGAAGAAGCTGAAAATGACTGTACAGAGGCCTTGAATCTGGATGACCGCTACATAAAAGCATATTCAAGACGTGCTAGAACTTGGAAAACTTGAGTTATCTGTTGAAGGTAATATCTCATTTTGAGTTATAATGTTTTGTAGTTAAGTGAGAATTAGCTGTAAAATGATAGCTGATGTAAACGTAGATACCGAGTTTGCACTGAGACTGGAACCGAACAACCGAGAAGTCAAGAAGCAGAATGCTGAGGTGAAAGATCTTTATAACAAGGTAAGCTGGTTATTCACTTTCAGTAGATACTTACTCGCCATAGCTTCTTTCGGTAATCTCCTGTGCAAAATGGTTGCACAAGAACAACGATACGTGTACGAGTTTCAGTATTGGGTATGACTGTGGGGTACTATGACATGGCTACCAAATAAACTAGGAAATGCAGAGACGTTAGTTAGGGATTATTTGTTGTTTGACGTGTACGAGTTTCAGTATATGCGGCCTTCAATGTCTTAACTCTCAGGTTTTCCTGTTTGATTATTTGTTGGGATCTGAGTTATAATGATGCCATGGCTTTCTTTTTTTATGTCTGTCTACCTTTATGTTGTTGTTGAACTTGTGTCCTGCCCTGGTTCCTTCTCTGTGATATGTAAGGACATCGAATACTCCAAAGCTTCATTTTTCTCTTATTAGGCTCTTAATATTCCAGTGTGAATTGTTGGTTATCGATATGTTGTGTTTCATAACCTGCGTAACAGGGCACCTTAAAACATCTATTCATAATAAAAAGTCATTTCTGTGAAAAGGGCACACACGCTACCTTTTATTTGTAAAATCCTTTGTATAACTACTTTGCTGGATAAATATAATCTTTAGTTTTCAATGGTTTGATTGTGTGCTGGAAAATAAGAAACTTTACTTTGTTGCTGGTGATGATAATTGTTTTACTTACCTTTGTATCACTGTTTTTCTGCAGTTATGACCTGAGCAGCACTCTAGTAGCAAAAGAATTTGGAATGTCTGAACGCATGGGCAGAATGTATACGATAGATGGTACTGGGTCGTTTGGGGCGACTGTTTTGGTCTGCAGTCTTGTTATTTTGGTCTGCAGTCTTGATTTCCAATAGATGGTGAGATATTTACTGTTAATTATGTTAGTCAGCTCCAGGTGATGAGGAAGGTGTTGAGTCTTTGATCTCAGAGCTTCTTAAAGGTGTTGGTGATAACCAGGTGATTTGCTATGCATTTCTTCTCTGTTTTTAATTGTCTCTTGCTCTTAATATTTTATGTGTAATGTGTTCTTTTTCTTGTTTTCAATTTCTTCAGGCTTTAATCAGAAGAGGTTCTACATATCTGGCGAGTATTTGCCAGCAGGGTATGGTCAGTGTATTAGTAGTATATGAAGTGAAGCTGCAAAGGGAAAGGGGGGACAGAGAAGGATAAAAAGGAAATGTTGAAGCCTGTAGATTACAGGTAGGCAACTTGTCTTGTTATGAACCCATGCATAATGCCCTTGTACCCCTTGTCTTGTTCCCTTTCTCTGTAATTTTGTCGTCTTTTATGTTTAAGTATGTCATTTTGCTAGGTACTGTCATTTTGAGTTGTGTCTTTGCAATAAGTCTGTCTTTTTTCATATATAATTATGCATTGTTGTGTTTCAGGGTTTTCACACAATGAGGAGGAGTTGAACTCGCCATTGATGAAGGATTCAAACTTATAAGTATGACTTTCTTATTTTCTTTGTAGGTTTCTAAACTAAGTTAACACTACACCATATTTGGCAGAATGCAACAAAAATTAGCAACGGCAATGTAGCAGTTGCGACATCGCAACTGTATTTGGTATGTTGCTAAAATTTAGCAACGGCTAAGCTAGTGTTCCTATCTACGCAACAGTTGGAGTTTTGTTGCTACTTGGCAACAGTTGGGGTCCAAGTGTGTGAACCGTGTGTGTGCAGGGCTACACTTTTTGTTATTTCTGCACCCCTCAGTTTTTGCTTTGGGATTTATTGAACCCAAAAAAAATTATCGAGGGTATAAAAGAGAGGAAACTCACTTAGGTTTTTCATTCTATCTTTTTTTTTCTTTCTCTTGCTTCTCTGCTGCTGCGAAAACTAGGGTTGTTGTTGCTGCTGTTTTTAAAAGTGAAATTAGGGTTCATCTGCTGTGAGAAGAGAAGATTAGAGAAGTTAAACTGCTGTTGTTGTTATTACCTTATAGAAATTAGGGTTCTGCTGTTGTAAGTTTGTTTTTTAAAGTTAGGGTTTCGGATTCCGTTTCAGTTTTTAAAGAGAAGATTGATGGTTTTTTTTTCTTTGTGTAGGTACTGTTGTTGTTTTCAAATTAGGGTTCTTCTGCTGTTGTAAGTATGAATCTGAATCTTAAATTATGATTTACGAATTTGCCTAATTTTGATTCGTGTGTTGGTTCTATGAAATTGAAATTAGGTTTAGTTTTGCTTATTTTAAGATTCGTCTGATGGGTATATGAAACTGAAATTATGTTAGTTATTTGCTTAATTTTATGATTTGGGTGTTTGGGTATCACAAAATTTGATGTGTTGTTGAAATACGATTTGGGTGTTTGGGTATTTAAAGAAATGGCAGAATTGTCTCTATAGTTGTTGGGTTACAACCATCTATTGATTGTTGATTAGATATATTAATATAGATGTTGAGTGTTGAGGATTTGGTATCCAATGAATGAAAAATTAAGCCATCTATAGAATAGAGTAACTTGTATACCATCTTAAACTGATGGAGTCTGCATCTTAACTAGTATAGTAACTTGTTCAAGGTTTTTGAGTCTGCAATGTGCTTATGTCTTCCTCCCTCTTAATTACAGGTAATTATGGCTCAAGCGGAGGTCGATGAAAAAAAACTGCCCAAGTATAAGGAAGATGTCTGGAGAGAACTACAGGTGCAAGGATACCAGGCTTTTATAGCAGATATCATTGGAGAAAAACATTGTACACATGAAGAAAGTCTTTTACTGTGTGGGGAAGCAAGTTTGCTTCACGGTGTGGAATATAAGCCTTCCTCGGCTTCACCTGAGAAGGCAGATATCTTGATCTCTGAGCCCATGGGTAAGTTTCTTGCCTCATCATTTTAGGTTATTGGCAAGAAGAAGTATGTGTCAGCTTCAGTTACGTTTCAATTACTTAACATGTATATATGTCATTGATTAAGAACTTGAGCTATGTACAATTAACATGAATCAGATTAAAATTTGTGTTGTCTGTTTCCTGTTCATGTGTGTATGTTGAAGTGATTCTACTTCTTTCATTAGTACTTGGTGGTAGTAAAGAAGTAGTAGCAGCAAATTGTCGCGTGCTCCTCAACACTCAAACCTTCTTCTTGCTTTTTTTTTTATCACTTGCTGGTAAAGAAGAACAAGAAGAAGGTTTGTGGGTACAAGGAGTGCGCCTTTTTGCTGCTTAGGTAGTAAGTAACAGCAAATTGTTGTTCGCGGCCACCCGGCCAAATCCTCTACTACTATCATTATCACTTTGTGGTCGTATAGAAGGCGAGGGTTTGACGGTTTGTGGCCGTGTGCGCCTCTTTGCTGTTTAGGTAGTAAAACTTTTGAAAACTAGTATTTGCATTGCACTTTCAACTCACCGGTGTGCTTTTTCCTGAGAATCCCATTTCAGAAGTGACTCATTTGTGGTATTTCATAGCTTTTGAGCATTGTGTGATTGATCTAAAGTATTTGATGATTCTCTAGTTTCAAGTGTTCATTTTCTTTTCGGAAACTGCTGTACTATCGGGGTTGACTTTGTAAGTTCTTTAAGCTCAAACAGGAATCTGTTTTCCTTTGAGTTGTGTGTATGTGCAGAATTTGTAATGTTATGTGTTTTGCTTTGTAGAAAATCCGGACAGTGGAACAGGATGGGAAGACCATTAAGCTTCAGATTGTGAGTTGCTTTCTTCTTTTGGTTATTGTTTTGTATTCTTTATGATTGGATGGTTTTCACCAAGCATTTTGGACATGGAAGGATGAGAGAATATTATATACAGTTACGCAGTCCATAAATGCCTCTGGTTTATGCATTCGTGTGTATTAGTAGTAGATATTTAAATCATCTTGTCCAGAATTGTCGAAATTGTTAGGGATTTGTTTTGGCTCTAAATGCTTAGGACTATCTTATTGGCACACATCTTTCTGCTTGGTCCCAGGTTTCTTGTGGGGCATCCAGCATGTTGTCTTGTTTTACTGCTTTGATGTTCTATCTTGTGTATAAATGTAACATCTCCTTTCAGATTTGTGGTTCACGACATTTCCTTGAACACGTTGAGTCATAGATTTCTGGCACTATGGCATTATAGTAAGCTACATATCATCTTTCTCAATGTTTAACCAAGTCAACTAGGTTACTTACTGTTAATTTTTCTTTCCTTTTCCCAGGTAGTGTATGATGTGACAAATGCAGGGATCAGCAAGCACTATTTGAAATGGTCAGTAATCACATTCGAAACTTCAGAATGTATAAAGTTGTTCATTTGCAAAGTCCAAATACTACTACCTGGATTGAGTTTGTTGCATTTGCAAAGTCTGCGGCATGATTTTTTTTATGTAGCCGATGGGAACTGCGGTGTCTTGATTCAAGGGAGTAACTAATTTCTAGATAACACCACATGAATTCATTTGGTGGTCTTATGATTAAGGGCTTGTATCGATCATCTATCCCATGATTAAGTCCTATGTAATCCATTGTGGTAGTTAAATCCTATTGAAAAGTATATATATATACTATGTCTTTGAATTGCCTGCAGATATACCTACTAGTGACTGTATGTTTCTCTAAACAAGCCCGTCTCTTGATTTTCGGTTATAGCAAACTGGTGATAGGATATACAACTTTTCAAATGATTAGTTTAGGATATCGTTAAGCAGGGAATTTTTGCTGATGACTAAGATGGCATTATTTAGTGTTCTATAAATATGGAAAGATATTGAGTGAGTGTCCGTTTGAAACTAATAGCAGGTAATTTATTTAGTTTTCTACTCATCTTAGTTCTGTAACAAGCATGAAAGGTGAAACTGAATCCAGTGTATGTTTCTTGTGTCAGGTGTTCATACAAGGAGTCCCACACAAGGCCATCCCAGAGGACATAGAGCGTATGTTGTCTGGCTGTTGGAGGTTAAGCATTCACCGTTTTTTATTAGTCTATAATCTGTATGGCCTGTATGTCATCTCCTGAAAATCTTATGTTCATTTCTGTCATAAACGTTTGTAAGAATTAATGTGTATGCATGAATTTGTAAGGACAGTACAAGTAAGAATAAGATTGGTTGTAGGTAATTTTGTGTGGCTCAGGGAAATAATATTTGTTGGGGAATCACTGTTTTGACCAGGTCAAGCAAGACTGACCTTTGTCTGACCAAGTCAAAGACCGACTAGGTCAAAGTCAAGGTCGGTCTTCTTTGACCTGGTTATTTTTTTTGACTTTTGGTAAAAATTAGCAACAGTTTGAGAACTGTTGCGAGCAAAAATTGTAGCAACATAACTCCAGCCGTTGCTAAACTGTTGCTAATAAAATTAAGCAACGGCAACATTACCGTTGCTAAATTTAGAAACACCGTGTTTAGCAACGGCTCGCTGGTGTTGCGAGTCCACTACGCAACTGAAACTGGATGTTGCATCCAGCCAAATATGGTGTAGTGTAAGAGTATACATTGAAATGTCTTTAGTGTGTTGTAAATGTCTAAGTTAGAGTTTATATAAAGCCATAAAATGGGTTAAGTTCCCTTTCTTTGTAAATGTTTTGATGTTTTAACATGTATGAATGATGAACAATCTTTGTATGTGAATGGGAGTGTTGCTGGATGGATCTGAATCTTTGAAATTGATTGAATGGTTTTAGGAAATTGATTGAATGGATCTGAATCAGACCATGTCAGAGTCTGGCTGACATTTTTTTGACCAGGTCAAAGTCTGGCTGACCTTGTATTGACCAGGTCAAAGTCTGACTAACCTTGTTTCGACCAGGTCAAAGACTGACTAAGTCAAAGTCAAGGTCGGTCTTCTTTGACCTGGTCATTTTTTTTACTTCAGTAAAAAAATTCGCAACGGTTCAGATAGCGTTGCATCCAAAATGGGCTGTAACGGGCCACAAACCGTTGCAATTTCCGTTGCAGCCCAAAAATCGCAACGGGGACAAAGCCGTTTCGAAATTTTGTTACACCACCTTTCGTAACAGCCGGGGGACCGTTGCGACCAGGAATAGCAACCTTCCAGGGTTCGTTGCGACCAGCAAAATATGGTGTAGTGTCCCTCGGCTGCGTGATTCGCCTTGCTATTCCCATGAATACGAGCGAATCAGCTACCTCGGGGTTCCATCCACCTTTAGAGGTGGATGTTAATCCCATTTATCGTCCCCTCGACGCCTCATAAAGAGAGGTCCTCATGGTCGTGTGGTAGTTGAAAAAGCGGGGATACCGAGATAAACCACCAACTTTTAGTTTTCGTGAACCTAGTTGATTACAGTTTTTTGAACGATCTCACAAATCAATATTCAAACAACAACCTGAGTATAGTTCAGAGAACCGAACCCTAACGAGAACGTAGTTCTTGTAGATCTCAATAGAGATGGATTCACTCAAAGGTTATGAATCAACAAACTTCCAATTACTTCTATTATATAGATCAGAGACAATATAATGCGGAAGGGAAAAGTAATGCAAGACACCAGAATTTTGTTAACGAGGAAACTGCAAACCTAGCAGAAAAACCCCGGGACCTCGTCCAGATGTGAACACCCTTAGTATGAACGGTATACAGACGCTAGCCTACTCTCAGACTTCGGACTGGACTGTATCGAGACTGAATTCACCCTACAAGCAATTAAACTACCAATGTGGTCCTACGTTTCTTGGCTCCCGCAGTAGCCTACGTACTTGATTCCCCTAGCTGACGTCCTTTACAGGCTTAGGAGTTGCTCCACTTCCCTTCGTGAAGACTAGCGCTACCTTGCCTCTAAC
>JAJJMA010050911.1:0-15342 GCA_023529015.1 Papaver nudicaule | reverse complement strand
TTTATGGTAAACTGATAGAGGACAGTTACACCATAAGTCAACAGTTTTGGTTTAAAACCCAGTATTGCTGACAAAAGCCTTTGGCATCGGTCAAAGCAACTCCTAGGCCTGTAAAGGACGTCAGCTAGGGGAATCAAGTGCGTGACGATCTGTGGGGGATCCAGAGACGTAAGGAAGGCGACAGTAGCCAATTCGCTTGGAGGGCTTGAGTTGGTCTCTGCTACATCCCAGACCGAAGTCTTATAGTAGGCTAGAGTTTGTAGTCAGTTTGTACTGGGCGGTGTTCAAAACTGGACGAGGTCCCGAGGTTTTTCTGCAAGGCAGTTTCCTCGTTAAAAAACGTTTGGTGTCTTGTGTGCTTTTACTTTCCGCATTATAACTCTGATTTATAATTAAAGCACCAAGTAGTACGTTATTGCCTAACTGTCGAGATTACTCCAGTTAGAGGTTTGGATATTGATTTTTGAGATCGTCCAGACTTTTACCATAAGACTCACGAGCCAAAACGAAAAGTTGGTAGTATTTCGGTACCCCTTCTTTTTCAGTTGGTATCAGAGCAGGTTAACACACTAAAGACGTAACTGTCTGTGTTTAACTAGGCTTGTGAGTCATGGATCAAAGCGTAAGAGCTTGTAACGTACCACCATCACACTTGAATGTAACATCCGTATCTGAAAGAGAAATCTTGACAAATACGTCTGATGTGTGGACCGATTTCATTAATTCTCTATGTATTGAAAAACAAAGATTAATTAGAAAAGTTGAAGGACTTTATATCGAGTTAAACATTCAAAGTGAGAAAATTCATGATTTATCTGACAAAGAGAAAATGCTCAGTGTTAAACTAGATACAGTTGTCCGTGTGAAACAGACTATTAACCCCAGTCTATCCGGATTAAGTCTAATGACTAAAGGGATTCAAGACCCTTATACTGAATCTAATTTGGAGCATGTCTCAAGGGAAAGATATGGAATCGGGTTCAAACTCCCTTGTTCAGAAAACATGAATATTGAACACCCATGCACCTTTTGTGGTTTGAAAGGTCACTTCCAATATTTATGCAGCTTATTCAGGGTAAAACTCCAGGAACTGAAAGATTTGCATAACAATGCTCAGAAACTCTTTGTCGAGTTGAGAAAGCATGTGAAAAATCAAGAAACATCTCCTACTCGTGAATGTGCCTTAGGAGATGTAGCTCTAAAATCTACATCCCCTTTTCAATGGTTCCTTGATAGTGGATGTAGTAGGCATATGACAGGAGATTTATCTTGGTTTGTGAACGTTTATGATTACGAAGGTGGTCCCGTAACCTTTGGAGATGGAAGATGTTGCTTTATCAGCAAGCGCGGAACTATCAAACTTCCAGGTATTCCCGAGATCCATGATGTTGTCTATGTTGAAGGCATGACAGCAAATCTTCTCTCTATTAGTCAAATATGTGACAAAGGCCACAAGGTTGTTTTTGAGGCAAAGAAATGCGCCATTAAAGATCAATCTGGCAATACCATTTTTCATGGTATTCGTGGGTCGAACAATTGTTATCTACTTGATATCAAGTCCGATCTTTGTTGCAACCTGACTAAGGATGAATCTACCCATCTTTGGCATGAACGATTTGGTCATATCAATTATCGTTTATTGGGGAAGCTGATTAACAAGGAACTTGTTAGAGGAGTCCCCAAGATCCAAGCCAATGTAGAGGGTATATGTGGTGCCTGTCAAAAGGGTAAACAACTAAGAGTTCCACATAAAGTGTCTACCAGTATAGCAACCAAAGCTCCACTTGAATTAATTCATATGGATCTCTTTGGTCCTATCCAACAAGTCTCTGTTGGTGGGAATAAATATGCTCTGGTAATGGTCGATGACTACACTAGATTCACCTGGGTAGCATTTCTCAAGCACAAGAATGATACCCTAGAAGAGTTTAAGATAATTGTGAATAGAATCCAGAATGAGCAAGGTCGTACTGTTAAGAAAATCAGAAGCGACCGTGGCACAAAATTCAAAGATACTAAGGTATTCGAGTTCTGTGACTCACTGGGTATAATTCAACAATATTCAGCACCTATCACACCTCAGGCTAATGGCGTGGCTGAAAGAAAGAATAGAAATATTCAAGAAATGGCTCGGGTTATGCTTCATAACAGAGATTTACCCTTAAAATTTTGGGGTGAAGCAGTGTTCACAGCATGCTATCTTATTAATCGTGTATATCTAAGGTCCTTCACCTTAAATACACCTTATGAGCTATGGTACGGTAAGAAACCCAACTTGGGGTATCTCCGTGTCTTTGGAAGCAGATGTTATATCCTTAAAGACAGAGAACAAAGAGGAAAATTTGACTCAAAAAGAGATGAGGGAATTTTCTTAGGATATGCATCTGACAGTCGAGGGTTTCGAGGTTTTAACACAAGAACTCAAGTTATGATGGAATCAGCAAACGTTATCATTGATGACATAACTGGTTTTCGTCAAAATAACAGAGCCCCAGCAGAACTACCGCCGATTGAAACAGTAGAAAAAGAGCCCACGGTTCCCGAACCGGCCGCTACTGAGGTAGTTCCGACTGTGATCGATACAGAGACAGACCACAATAAAGACGATGATGTAGAGGTTGAAGTTGATCCAACTGCTCCTGAAACACCTCTATGGGTCCGTCGTAGTCATGTACCTGATGACATCATTGGAGAAACATTCACTACAAAAGTGATGACTAGGAGGCAAGCACAAAATATATGTCATTATGCTTGCTACCTGTCTAATGTTGAACCAAGAAATGTTGACGAAGCACTACAAGACTCTGCTTGGATTAATGCTATGCAAGAGGAACTTAGTGAATTCGAACGACAGAATGTTTGGACACTTGTTGATCGGCCACCAAACATTAATGTTGTAGGTACAAACACTACGCCACAGGGGCCTGTTTGTAACGCTTATAGACGTTGCGCAGAATTAAAGCAACGTCTATTAGCGTTGCAAATACGGCGTTACAAATTTTTCGTGACGTCTATTAACGTTGCTTTAATTATTTAAAGCAACGGAAGTTACGTTGCATCTTCCGTTGCACTTTTTTATTTAAAGCAACGTAAGTAACGTTGCAGAATTTATTTAGAGCAACGTTTTCTGTAATTTAGGCAACGCTTATAAACGTTGCGGATTTTTTAATTAGAATAAAAAAAAATAAAATTACAAAATATTTTAAATTAAAAAAAATGTATTACAAAATTATACAAAATACGTATGATAAAATTTGTATCCATATTTTCCGTATTACATTTACAAAATGCACATGATAACTTCAATTCATACACAATTTTCACAAAAAATCAATCCACACTAGAGTTGAGAGTAAAAGAAGCATTACTTGTAGGACTTGTAGAAGGGACATAATTTATCGTATCTGCAAAGCATGCGCAAACCGAGTCAGGAAAGACAGAAGCAACGATTCCAAAGAACGGCCATGCACAATTGTATAGATATTAGTACATACGGGGTAAATGCGTTCTGAGCAAGGTAATCCTCTCTTAGAAGCTTTGCAGTTTCCAAAATGATCTTGTCAGTTTCTGCCAAAGCATCTTTACCCACAAGCTACAATAACAAATAATGCCATTGGTGTAAGCTTATCAATAATGGGTAACTAGTTTGGGTGAGAAGAGAATTTGGCATAAATGAGAACCACACAAAAACTGTAACATACCTAGACAATTTCATTCAGATCATCTTCTCTCTGGAGCACCTCACGAGCTTTCGTCCTAATATCGATAAAGTCTGAATCAAACTTTTCATAGAAAGATTCCAAAGCCTGTAAACGCAAGAGATCATAGGTTAAGAAACAATGTAATTTAGGAAAGAGGAAAAAATGTGCAATATGTGATAGGATTGAAGTATACGATACCGTTGAATACTTCGAGTAGGAAATGAGCCAGTTTACAGAAGGAAAATGCTTTCTCTGAGCAAGTTTCTTGTCCAATCCCCAAAAGACCTACAATACATAATTATCACCAAAGTCATTGAGATGATCAAAGGGACTGACCATTTTGTTCTGACCTATACAAGATAAATTATTACCAAGAACGTTGGGTATCATTCTTTTCAATGTTACCTGGACAATACTGAGAGTTGCAGAAGTAACAGGATCAGAGAAATCTCCTTCGGGAGGAGAAACTGCACCAACAATGGTGACACTACACGCTTGTAGAAAGAGGCTAAACGAGCTGCCAAATATGCAGGGTAACCACTGTCAGCAGGCATCTCAGCCTGCATTTGATATATAGTGCAGTGATCAGTACACCAGTTTGTAATACACCAGGACACTATTTAAACTTGAACAACTACAAATTCGGATATTTAATTTAGCAGTTGCGAGAGCCATCCAACATCACAAAGAGCAAAAAGAAAACAAGAGCATGGAAGGGTTTGCTGAAGTAGAGCTGGATATCAAATTCAAAAGCATGTAAAACAGAAGTACAATAATTCTCGAATAGACGAAGAATGAAAATAATAGGATGAACAATACATCGCAAGTTTCAACACATATAAACAAGTGAAATAATTACCAAACGTCCTGAAATTTCACGCAAAGCCTCTGCCCATCGAGATGTAGAATCAGCCATCATACTAACATTGTATCCCATATCTCGGAAGTATTCAGCAATTGTGATTCCTGGAATCACCGTAATTAGATATTATTTCCAAGATAGAAAGCAAAATACTTGCACAGTTACGACAAAACAAATTTGTAGCTACAAGCTATGACCAGAACAGAACACCATACACCATAGGTTGCATATTCAGCTATAACACTCATCAGCATTACTTGTAGGTCTCCATGAACTCATCATCACTTGCATCTATGGTCTTAAAGAAGGCATCCATACCATCTCAATGAACTCATCAGCATTACTTGTACTACCAGAAAGAAAAAGAAATAATATGCAAAATGAACTGTAAGTTACCTGAATGTTAACAATCAGGGGCGATGGCACCTTATCATGTGCTTTAACAGAAGGAAGTTCAAGGTGCCGAGCAATATGATTGATCTTTTTTTTTGCACACAAACAAGTCGAGACCAATTGGGATATAAGGACAATAGTTAGGAGCTGCGGATTTCCGTTTATCTCTGCAAGGTAGAAGGTGAATCAGAGAAGAGTAAAACCCAATGAAGGTATATAGCACTGCAAGATGCTCAAAAGTACAGTGGATACGTCTTCCTACATATAGCAAACTAAGGACAACTCGGGATGTACATTACCTGCTGAGGCACCATCAGTTATACTCGTACTTGCATCTTTCTCTTCTTCAATGATGCTTTCTGCAAGAGCACCGGCAGTGCCTTCCAAGAGATGTCGCAGATATTCCGTCTTTGATAAGGGAGATCCAGAGCCAGCCTGATGATTCAATGATTAACAACATTTGGTGTGCAGAATACCCATTTGATATAAATCCAACACAATCAGGAACTAGTAGTTGATCTTAACCTTACACAGCCAAAAGAAAGACATCCAAAGTTGGCCATACCTCATAATACAATTCGATAGCTTCACGGATGTAAGCATGTTCTCTGTCCCATGTTCCCTCCTGCGTATAAAAAAAAATGTAAGCTTCAATATCCAACAATAAATCAAATGAAATCAAATCATCAAATCACAACTAGAAGCCTAACCCTATATCACAAATAACATTGATTCATAGATGCACATACATAAAATTGAGATAATAACCTCAAATTAACAAATCAAAAGAACCTAATCATATAATCCTAATCAATTTTGACGATATCAAATTATCACATTAAAACAACCTGCTGATATCAACAAAAAAAAAACCCTAAAATTAAATGAAAAATTAAAGTTGATATGAGAAAGTACTGACTAAATCCAGCGAGATGAATTGCTCCTAGCTGAAATCGCCAATTTGCTTCCGAGATCATACCATTATTGAAACTTTTGTACAGTGCGAAGAAAGATGCTCCAAATCGAGCTAAGATGCTGATACTTGAATATTTTTGTAAAAGATAAGATGGGTTTGTAGAGAATGCTCTACTGATTGTAGATCTACCGTCAAAACTCATTTGTGGTGATGATTTTGGTAGAAAATTTGTTTTTGTTAAGGAACAAAGCCCTAGCTTTTGTTCAAACTCACAGAACTGAAAATCGACCCATTTTCGAAACCTAAGAAATCAATACAACTAAAGAAAGCCAATCGAAACCCATTTTCGAAACCCCAAGCCACCATAAGCCAATTCCTTTCTCTGGTTTCTGCAGAAAGAAAGAAAAAAAAGGAGAAAGAAGATGAGAGGCAGAGAAGAGGCAGATGCGAAAGAAGATAAAGGGATAAAACAAAATAAATATCCGGAAAATCTATTTTCCGGCAAAAAGACGTATTAGCCCTTGAAGGCGCAACGGTATTGGCAACGTTAATAACGTTGCTTACACTACACGAATTCCAGTTTTTACCAACAGCAGCATTAGTCACGGTTTGCATTCCAGCAACGGGCATACGCTGTTGGGAAGCTCGTAACGTCTTCAATGGTTACTGAAAATGCGATCTGTTACAGTGCTCCGTGTTTTTGTTGGTGCAATTACCCGCCTACCCTCAATATTTCGGTGAACTTCCTAAGTTAGCCTCCACTTTTCTTTTCTCCGCCCAACTTTTGGTGTGATGAAATTTCAACCCCAGCAGCGTAACAGAACCTGTTTTTTTTCTCAACGGAATTCTGTTGAATAACATTTGAGATAAATTTTGAAAATCAGAAAACAATAAAGAAAAATCACTGAAAATGAATTCATTTATTTTGTCCGAGTTTTGGTGATAGGGTAGAGAAAGAAATTAATGTGTCTAGCTGAAAACAGTTGAGACATAACTTCTATTCGTCTTCACCTCCACGGATTGCATCGCCTAACATTCAATTCCTCTCCCCTTTTTTTTTCAGCGGATAATCCTTCGTTTGAGTCTGAGCTTGAGAAAACATCTTCAACATCATTCAATCAGTTACTTCTTATGTGAACCTCGATTTGATATTAGTTTAATTATCAAATCGATTTCTCATAGAGTTATTGATTGAGATTTGGAATTTGAATCTGAGTTCATTCAGCAATTAGGTATTTCACTGATTTAAGAGGAATCTGAGTTCATTCAGCAATTAGGTATTTCACTGATTTAAGATTCATTTATTTATGTTAATTTCAAATATATGAACATCAATTGAATAACTGAATTCATCCAGCAATTACATATTTCCCTGATTTAAAATTAGAGTATGAGTATCTACATCTTTTCAGATCTGTATTTGGTTATAGATTTTTTGCTGATTTGTATGTGTGGTTTGTATGTGAAAGTTTATGATTGTTAGTATTTGTATCTTTAGTTTATAAACTTGGTAACATGAAGCATATTTCAATTTGGTAATGTAGGATGTTGGGGAATAAAGATTGGATGCTTGAAAAAGACCTATTTAGCCAAAAATATCGAGAGGGGGTTAGAGACTTCCTCAAATTTGCATCAGCCAATGGGGATTCATCTGGTTGTGCTTACCCATGTAAGAAGTGTGCTAATGATTTTCGGCATCCATGGAAAATTGTTCGAAAGCATCTGTCCGAGGTGGGTATCTTGAGGACGTACAACACTTGGTACTTGCATGGTGAGGAATTGGTGGGTCAGAGTTCAACTAGTCGTTCTGTGGAGAAGGAGAAGGTTGCAGAAGAAGAAATGCCTGATTTCGACTGGGATGCTTATGCTGATGCCAACTTTGGTCCTCATGCTGACCCTTATGAGCAAGTAGTCTGTGAAGAACAAGAGGTGGATATGGGGGAGCGTTATGCTAAGTACTCAAATTTGGCAGGGAAGCAGTTGCACCCAGCATCCAAAGGTATCTCAACCATCGGTGCTATCGTAGAACTGCATAATCTAAAGAAAACATATAAATTCTCTGGTCATTGTATGGATAGTTTGTTGATTCTGTTAGGAAAGTGGCTTCCTGGAAACAATTTCCCTAAAAACTATGATTGTACGAAGACGATGCTAAAGGATCTGGGGATGGAATGCAAGGCTATTCATGTTTGCCCGAATCATTGTATGCTGTATCACAATGCAGATAAAAATCTTCAGCAATGTCGAGTGTGCCAAGCTAAAAGATTTAAAGAATTCAAAGATTCCGACGGGAAGATGCAGGTGTCAAAAGAACCTATGTTAGTGCTTAGATACTTTCCTCTAGGACCAAGAATTGCGAAAATGTTCTCTATTCCTTGGATAGCAGCTTTCATGGATTGGCACAACCGAGCGGCAGTTTCTCGTCGTTATATGCGTCATCCGTGCGATTCACCTCAGTGGCGCAAGTTCAAGGAAAAATTCCCGGATTTTGCAGCGGAAGGCAGAAATGTTTACCTTGGAATATCGACGGATGGGTTTAATCCCCATGGCCAGTCGAATATAGGTTGGAGCTGTTGGCCTCTCATTTCTGTGGTTTATAATCTTCCACCTTCTTTGTGTATGAAGACTGAATTCCAAATATACAATATGTTGATACCTGGTCGCAAGTCACCGAGTGGAGACATTGATGTATTTATGCAGGTGTTTGTCGATGAATTAAAAACTCTCTTCAAAGACGGAAGGCGAATTTGGGATTCTTTCAGAAAAGAGTATTTTATCGTGAGAGTAACTCTAATGTTTGGGATTCATGATTTACCTGCTCTTGGTATTTTAAGTGGAAGAACAGTTCATGGCTACAATGGATGTGTTGTCTGCGCAGAAAAAACTCGATGTACTCATATGGGCCTAGGATTTAGGAAGGTAGTGTACACTAACTATCGGATTTTCCTCAAGAGCAGGCACACCTTTAGGGATGGGAAATTCTTGGGATTGGACAAAGAGGAGAGAAAGTTGGCGCCAAAGAGACTAACTAACGATGAGTCGCTCGAGTTGTTGAAAGATGTTCATTACATACCTGGTAAGACCCAAAAACGCAAGGCTGGTAAAAGAAAGAGATACGTGTCTGATGATGAGACTGAGACTGAGGTTGAGGATGATTATGAGTTAGAGGATGGTGGTATTGATGAGAGGGATAATTCTGGTTTGGAAACAGGTATTTTCAATAGGAAGTGTTGTTTTTGGGAACTTGAGTCGTATAGCAATCTGGGTATATTTCATTCTATCGACGTGATGCACACGGAAAAGAACGTCATGGAACACATTTATCACGCTCTCTTTGATGATGGAAGTAAGGCTCAAAGGTTATGGAATAATCGTGATGAATTGCGTGAGAAAAAGCTCCACATTGGAGAGTGGAAAGCGAAGAAATTTAAGAATGTGGTAGTAAACACCCCGGTGTGGGTTTTGTCTAAAGAAGAGCAGAAAATTTTTTGCCAGATCATTAGAAATCTGAAATTCCCTTCAGGTTTTTGCTCAAACTTGAGCAACAATGTGAGTGGGGATAGGTTGCTGAGCTTAAAATCTCATGACTATCATATTTTGATTGAGTACTTGCTACCTGCTCTGCTTCAACATGCCTTTCCTGGACATAAACACCTTCGAATTGCACTTCAGCAAGTCAGTTTGTATTTTAGATTGATGTGCTCTAAGGTCGTTAAAATAGAAGATCTGAGCCAGGCTAAGTGGATGATTGCAGAGGCCATGTGCGTGCTCGAAAAGTATTTCCCAGCTTCATTTTTTGATATAAGCGTGCACAGCATGGTTCATCTGGCTGAAGAAGCCTTGTTTTGTGGACCGGTTAGGTTCCGATGGATGTACCCACTTGAGAGGTGAATTGTCGTTTCACCAATTTACCCTTTCAATTTTTTTGCATTTTTTTGGGAGTTTTGTACTGAAATTTACATGTGCATACTGTATCAGGGCAATGAAGGAGTGCAAAGGCCTTTGCCATAACAAGAGATACATTGAAGCGTCAATTACAAATTCTATCATTCTAAATGAGGCTGTTAGGTATGCAATGGAGCAAGCCAAAGCTAGAGCCGAAGGAGGTCACACTACACCATATTTGGGCGGTAGCAACGGTGCTCATGGGTTGCGAAAAGTGTTAGTAACGGGGACCGGCCGTTGCGATTCATGGTGTGACGAATTTTAGCAACGGTAATGTTGCCGTTGCGTCTCAAGGTTAGCAACGGTACTAGCAACGGAGCAGTTCCGTCGTTGCTAGATTTTGCCCGCAACGGCTTTTTTTCCGTTGCTTAATTTTTCCCGCAACGGCCAATTTTCTGTTTCTGATTTTAGTAAGCAACGGCTTGTCCGCCGTTTCGGATATTTTCCAGCAACGGCCCGATTTCCGTTTCTTATTTTATCCCGCAACGGCCATATTACCGTTTCTAAACCTTGACCAGGTCAACAAAGACCGACTTCCCTTTGCCGGGGAATTTTTAGCAACGGAAATTTTCCGTTGCTAAATCTTGACCAGGTCAAGGAAGACCGACTTCCTTTTAATAGCAACGCAATTTCTCCGTTGCTAAACCTTGACCCGGTCAACGTAGACCAACTTTCCCTGAAAATAGAAACGGTAAAATACCGTTGCTAAATTTTTAACAGAAAAAAAAGCAGATTTTCCCGGTTTGCCAGCCCTGGAATTGCAGGCAATACCCCTGCAATTCCCCCATTCCCCTGCACCTACAGTTCCCCAATTCCCCAATCATACATTCATAGAATCAATTTCATTCATTCAAAGATATTCAATACCAAAATTTCATTTATACTTGGACAATATTTCATACTTAGACAATATTCCATACTTAGACAATATTTCAAGTTTACTTGGTGCTACACTTAGCCAAAAAAACAGAACTTATAATAACGAAACATAGCTAGTTTCAGACAATATTTCAAGTTTACTTAGTGTTCTCGTTCTATAAGACTTAGCTAGTTTCAGTACCTGTCTTTGCCGAAGTTGTCGAAATGAGGGCTGCAAAGGAAAAGCTACATCCGTCGACATGGTAACAACCTTAAGAATTTAAACCTGTATTGATTGTCCCTTGCTACTGTAAAATGTAGCACAACCATTTGCATACATACTTCAATATAGCAAGGGGCAGTCAATACAGCTCAAAGGTTAAGGAATTTGCACAGTAAGGCCTTGGCTTTGTTGTACCTTCCCATATAGCTGAAAGTGCATGATATCCCTACAATTGTTAACCATTGTATCCAATATTCAGAAACCTTAACTTAGAACAACAAAATTTGCCTAATTGATGTGATACAGGAGAGGTCATATACCTGTCATCCAAATGCATTCTTATCCTTCACTGTACCCTAGCCTTTCCCTTTGCATAAGCCCGCAGCACAATACCTCGCATGAAAGTATAAACCAAATGTCAATATAGAGAAATTGATCAATATCAGAGGCAAAAACAAATGAAAGTAGCTAGATAAGTACTTACCAGGGATTGTTATTCCCCCGGGTGGCTACTACCGCTTCAGTGAACCTCAACTGCAATCACATAGATGTGCTCAATCATACATGTTTAAGTATGCATTAAAGATCACCAAGAAAATACAAGACATTTCAATTCAGATTCTAACTTAGTTCAGTGTTAGAACTACAAACACGACATTCAAATAATGTATCTCCTACTTGTAAATAAAAAATGTACGTTGACAATCCAGTAAACATTAGGCAGCTAAAACAAATGCCTATCACACTCAAGTGTAACTTGACCCAACAAAAGTGAAAAATCTCGCAATATGACGGTTCAGGAAACACTAAAAAGATCACACAATATCATATAGATGAAGCTATCTAAGTACTTACCAGGGAATGATATTCCCCGGGTGGCTACTACCGCTTCAGTGAACCTCAACTGCAGTCACCTGCATCATCACATTATAACAGAACACAAACATATACAAAAAAAAAAAACATCATTTAAAACATTCAATTTAACCCCCAAAATGTGTTATCCAAAAAAGGCAAAACAAAAAAAGACTAGAAGCAGAATGTCATCCAGCAACACTTTCACATGACTAGGCAATAATCATTCTAACTGGAAGGTTCCTCATATGATCTTCTCTGCTTTCTGTTGGTCCAGGTTGTTCTCATTCTCGCAGAACACTTTCCAGTCCTCTTCTTTAATATTTGGAGGAACAAATAAAAGCCTTTCTTCTTGTGTAGAATGTTTTTCTCCAAACATATCTGCTATAAAAGCCTGGTAAGTTTGCACTTGTAGTTCTCTCCAGGCATCTTCCTTATACTTGTGTGGCACTTGTTTTTCTTCATCGACCTCCACTGCAGCCATAATTACCTGTAATTAAGAGGGAGGAAGACATAAGCACATTACAGATTTAGGTCTGAAAGTCATCCAACCCTTATCTGAGATATATGTAAAAGCTCAGAATCCTGAAAGAAAAACTAAATAACTGAATCATGAACTAACATAAACAACAGCAGTAGTAACAAAACCTAAAAGAAAAGATTTATACCAACACCACCAGTATCGACAACACCAGAATCAAAAACTGCAGTACCAACAACACTAGATCATCACCAACAGCTAAACCTAAAATCAACAAAAGCTTAAATCATTGAATACCCAAAGACCCAAATACCCAAACAAACCTAAAATCAACAGCAACTTAAATCATTGAATACCCAAATCAAAAACCTAAAAACATCTTAATTAGATCTATAACCAACAACATAAATTAGGGTTTTTTTATACCTAGTTCTTCCAGCAGCAGTATCAACAGCAGTACCTAAACAAAAAAACGAAAAATCATCAGATCTATAACCAATAGCAAAATTAGGGTTCTTAGAAAATATACGACAAAAATTTGGGTTTTGAGAAATTTGGGATTCTTACGCAGAGAGAATCGACGAGAATCACTAACTCAGGGTTTTGAGAGAGGGATTTGAGAGAGGGTTTTGAGAGAGGGTTTGAGAAAAAAAACTGAAATCAAGTGAAGAGAGTGGGAATGGGATAAGAACTGAAATCGAGTGCATAGAAGAGAGAAAGAACGAAAGAGAGAAATGAAAAAACTGAAATCACCCTTTTTCGCCCTTTTTCGCCCTAAGCAGAGAAGAGAGAAAGAACGAAAGAGAGAAATGAAAAAACTGAAGTCTTTTTCTCCTCTTGTTCTCTCGATGGATAAGATGGAGTCAGCTGTCTGGTTGGTGGGCTGAATCACTCTGACTGAATACGTGTTGGTTTAGTCAGAGAGGAGAATACCAAAAGTTGCCCATGGGTTGTAACTGTTCATGTTGGCACTGATACGTTTGGGTTGTAACTGTTCAAGTAAATTCAATGGTCGCGTCCCCCCAAAATTGTTGGTGTCTGTTGGTACTTTCCTTTCTCTATAAATTGTTCCATTAGAACATAGAGACCTCATTACCGGAGAGAACAGTGAGTTCTGATAAACATGGCTGGTAGGTATGCGAATGATCCTAGAGTAACTGATGACATCAGGAGAAGATTTCAACAAGAACGCATCAAATACCATCGCAATTATCCGTACAGTACGCCAGCCAGAAGATGACCCAATCAGTGCTGTGTTCTTGGCCGTCTCAGCGGAGTATGCACTGTACATGATCCTTACAGTGACTATAATTTCATTGCCTTCCTTGAGGGAACTAGGGATATGATTGCAATCTATGGAAACTTTACAAATGGTCCAGACGAGAACAATCATGCTGGCGTTGTACCTGCTGGTGGTGGTGGTGCTGGTCTTGTTGGTGGTGGTTTTGGTGCTGCTGCTGGTCAGCCTGGTCCTGATGGTGGTGGTGCTGGTGGTCCTGTTGGTGGTGGTGCTGAATCTGCTGGTAGTAATGTTGTTGCTGGTGTTTAAGGAGGAACTTTTTTGTTATGTTTCTTATTCGATTGTTATGTTACTTTTTTTTTCAATATGCAAAACAAACTACAACAAATGATATCTAAAGACAGAAATCTATGTTTCTATCTATATTCTAGTTATGTTTCTATGTTTTCTAGCTAAGTTTCTATGTTTTCTACAATGTAAGTTTCTATGTTCTCTACCTATATATGTAATATAATGAAGTTTGTTTTCATCTACACTTGATCCATATTCAATTTCACTAGACAATAATAACAGCAAAAATTTCACAGTACTAGAGAGCTTACCAAGTTTGCGCCAATAGTCGCTTGAATTGAACAGTCAAGCTACATATCCTGCCTTGCACATCTGAAAACACCAAAGATACAGAAAATATAAGATGTAAACAAAGAGAACTTGCGAGCAAAAGATAGAAAGTGACCATTCATCATTACCTTTTTGTTATAACAGCCGGTTCATACAAAACAAGTTAGTATTCAGAAAACAAGATGCATGAAAATTAACAGAAAGCAAAAAGAGAAGCATGAAATATTTTTCATTATATAAAACAGCAGGGCTAGAAAACCTGCTTTAGCTACATATCCGACAGTTTGCAAGTTATGAAAATTACATGTTTTGGCAGAGTGTCTTCCTCTTTACAAAAAAACCAAAAAAAAAAGAGAAGACACTCAAATCAAAACCAAAGTCTTCCTACTTTTCACTGCTTCCAGAGTCTTCTCATACTCACAGAATGCCACCCAGTCTTCTTCTTTTATTTCAGGAGGAACATTCAGCAGTCTTTCTTGATGGGTGTTGCAAGTATCGTAGTAGTTTCTTCGCAACTCAAACTTGAGTCTCCTCCATGGTTCAGCCATCCCCTTTATAGTAGTCTTTCTTGAAGTATCAGGAATTACATATTCGTCCTGAAACCAAACCACACCAATTACTATCTCAAGGTATTAACCAGAAACTATGAACCTAAACAAAATTCAGAAATTTTAGGGGATATACCTTTAGCTGCCGCCAGACATCCATTTTATCCTTCATCGGCACCTGCCTCCAATTTTGGTAGGAGATAGGGATATGAGTACGTACCAAGGAGCCCTTAAAATGACCCATTTTAGCTGTCAAGTCGCCAGTGGGAAGTCCATTTTCATCTACCTCAACTTCTGCCATAATAACCTGCAAAATAGCACAAGGAATCCATAATAATTAACCTCCATTTAACAAATACATAAGCACAAACTCACATCCACACAATTTCACAGCAAAAAGGCGCACACGGCCACAAACCTCCAAACCCTCTACTTCTATACTACCACAAAGTGATAATGATAGTAGTAGAGGATTTGGCAGGTTGGCCGCGAACAACAATTTGCTGCTACTTACACCTAAGCAGCAAAAAGGCGCACCCCTCGTACCCAACAAGTGATAACAAAAATCAAGGAGTAGATACGGCTGATGAAAAGAACGACAATTCACTCAACCTAAGCAATAATGAAAGAAGTAGAATGACCTACCATTTCTCATTAACCAGTTGACAGCAAAAAGTCTCACTTTTCATCGCCTTGATG